>VDFB02086081.1:110540427-110783875 GCA_007258455.2 Sequoia sempervirens
TATTTAATTTTTCATTAGTCTTTTCTCTCCATAATAAAATAAAATTTATTTATTTAATTATTTATCTTATTCTTATCTTCATAATTAAATAATTATTGTTAATTATTTAATTATTTACCATTTTCCTCTTTCTCTTATTAAATCATTATGTTTAATTATTTAATATTTAACACTCCACCTTTCTTCTATAATTAAATAATTATTTTTAATTATTTAATTATTCATTTTCCCTCTCCTAAATTATTATTTTTTTATTATTTAATTTCAATTTCTTCTTGTGACTGATGACATAGTATGGGTTAACTACATTTGATCCATATAGATTTGAAGTGTATTTAAGCTACTAAGCATCAATCCAATAAGATCATTCAATATAAAAAAGGATGAAGAATCCATTAAAACTATCATTCTAAAGCATGAAAGATTGATAAACATCTACTCTAAGACATTGAAAATTATCCTATTGGGGAAGTGGTGTTGCATTGATGTGGAATGGCAACCCTTTCCCAATCCCTTGGATAATGAGCTTGTTTCAATCAGTTTTATTGAAGAAAATTGATGAAGCCAATGAAAGATGTGTTGTAAGACATGATTAAAGCTAGATTAACATGATAAAATCTAAGATGATTGATGTGAGTGTATGCAATCTATTCTAAATGTATGTGCAATTTGAAAGATTAAAACCCAAGTTTCAAAATATACTAAATGGACACAACTAAGTTACCATGGAAGCCATTAATGGATACTCTAAGTTAACAATACAAGTAAATTAACCTAAAATGCTTTTAAAACATCAAATGTGAGTGCAAATAGATGTTATTTTCAACAGCATAAGTTTTCTCTAAAATGGTGGATCCATATTCATTATATACAAGGTATATTTATAAAATAGGAAAAATGAAACTGATGGTCAAGACTAAAAGAATCAATCAATGTTCGAAATGGAAAGAAAGTGGAGGCATGGAGCATGGATTCCCATAAAGGGTTAAGAATGCAAGATCATATTTAATCAAGGGCTTACATTCATCCAAGGAAACACACTCTCAAAACTTGCACAAGAAGCTTTGTTGAAAGTTTGTTATAAAAAGGAATATTCTATTTTTCAAATGAGTGCAAAGGGAAAGAATATTCCCTTTTGGAGGAAAATTAGCATTTGGTTAATTAAAACAAAATTTTAATGTGCAAAGGGGAAGGAATCTTCCATGAGAATATTTAATTTTGGAGGAACATGCAAAGGAGGAATATTCTCTTGGAATATCCCCTTGCTAGTGGGAGAATTAGATTTAATTAGCAACTTGATAATTAAAACCAAGTTTCAATTATGTAAATTAAGGGAATTTAGGATATTGATTAAATAATTAACTTATTTAATGAAAATGGGGATGTGATATGATATTTAATTAAATAGCTTAGGATTATTTAATTAAATAATTAAATTTATCCAATTTAAAAGGATGAAAGGTTAGTGCAAGAGGGGTGAATTAACCTAATTAGGTCAATTAGATTAATAGATGAAAATGACATAATTAATTAAATAGCTAGGCTAATTTAATCAATTAAGAAAAAAGAGGATGTGTTTTATGATGAAATAGTGTTAGTTTATCAGATTTGAGTGCATGATATCATTCAAGGCATTTTTTAGTGTCTACATTTTTCCCCTCTTTGAAGCAAGATACTTGTTATGTAGGTTCAAAGACTGGCACTTTTTAGATTAAAATTGCTGCTCAGATAATAAAAAAATAATTTTTGGATGCCCCACTATTGCCCCAGTGGAAGGAATAAGCTGATTCCCTACCCCCTTAAGAGATTAGGCAGAAATTTTAAATTTTGGGCTAATCTCTTGAAAAAGGTAAAATATAGGTTTAAGTGTCAAAATAGGTCCCCATATGCCAAAAATGGCCTGAGACATGCAAAAACTAGATCAAAATAGGCTGTATAGGGTGGAAATGGTTAAAACAAGCCAAAACCTTAGCTTTTGGCTCAAATTTGGGAAAAAAACCCTAATTTTTAGGCTTAAATAGGTGAAAAAGTTACACTTACAATTCATTTATGTATTCAGCCTTTAAAGAGTTTGTGTGTTTGGAGCTCTAAAACCTTGGTGAGATAGCTCACTATGCACTTCCACTTCACCTTTCTAAGAAGGTTCGAGAGTCTAGTGCCAAGCAAACGCAGGACCTCAACTATGTGATTTGAAACTTGCCTTGATTTTTGCATTTAGGTGCATTTAAAAGTGTGTCAAAATTAGGGTTTTAAGAGCATCACTATATAGTGACGCACAAAAGGCATCAAAAGCATCGCTATTGATTTTGTAGTAATGCACATTTTGTTTAGTAGTGCACCATCATTTTTTGCTTGGGTGACGCATTTCATTAGGGTGTCATGAGTTTAATATAGTGACACATAGGATTTTTAGGCAGAGCGATGCTCAAAAGTGGTGGGCAATGCATTGAGCACATGGTGATGAACCCCAATTTTTTATTTATGGTTATGCATGCAAATGTTGATTCACTATTGAGTAACGTGATAGGTGTCACTAAATTGGCGATGCACCACCCAAATTGATACAGTGATGCACAACAAAAATAGAGATGCTATTAATTTCAATGACACTTTTGATGGTTTTGGAAGCAAGGTCTCAAATTTTGATTAGTTTTTTTGACTTTTTTGCAAATTGATGTCATGTGTGTGATGCATGCAGGAGGATCCTCCACCATTGATGTTGTGAGAGCACTGTTCCAATATTTTGGCAGCTGATCTAAAGTTAGGATCTAGGAATATTGTATGTGAATAATAAATTTTACAATGATTAAACTAAAGGTCTTTAAAATGTAATTTTGTAATTAAAAATTCTTAATTAAAAAAAGTGAGAATAAAGTGATGAAAAGAATAGAAGAGGAATAGATAAGACAAGACAAGAAACAACAAGTTGATAATAGAGTTCACCAAATGGCTATGTCTCTGGGTCCCTCTCCAATAGAGAGACTAATCCTTGATTATGCTCCAAAAAATGGTTTACAAGGAACTCAAACTATTACAAGTATCCTCTTGGTTTTGCAATACTTACAAAGTTCCTTTCCTTCAAGTGTGACAGAATAACACTTCTTCGAAGCATAGAGTTGAACACAGAAACTCACCAAGAAAATTCTCTTACAAAAATTCACCACCTAATTTTCAAAGTTGTTTAATTCTCCCAAAAGAATTATCCCCCAATTTACAACAAAACACCCCCTTTTATACATAAAAATTACTCAATATGGTTACTAACCATATGATTTACAAAATCTCCCAATTATAGAGATAAATCTTGCCATATCGCCTATTTACTAAAGTAAATCACTAATATCCCATTTTACAAATCTTCAAAAACCCCCTGTAATATCTTTTTATAATATTTTTATATCTTTTAATATTTTAAATAAGTCCCCACATAATTATCATTATTGGAGCTTTGAATATCTTAAAAGGTTTAAGGTAAAATTTAAAGATATTGCCTTTTAATTTTAGGGGGTATATTTATCATAATTGGGAGTTTTTTGTTTTAAATCCTTTTTTAAAACAAATCAAGCCAAATTCCCAAACTACACACATGGTGTAGTGGTAGCGATGGCTTTTAGGGGTAGGGAGGTCAATGGTTCGACCCCCACCCCTTCTATTTTTAAAGCACAATTTAAAACTATGCTTAATCCAAACAAATTGATGGCTAAATACAGATGAAGCGAAACCTTTGGCATGTTGCTAGGTGGGTATGTTGGTAAATGAGAGATCACGGGGTCTAGTCTCATCCATAACTTTTAGTAAACTATTCAAATGTGGATGAGAAGAGGGTCCCACATGGGGCCCAGTGATTGGGACACATGGCACCGAATGATTTGATGACTCACGACACAATCAACACTTGGTCAGGGCTACATCACCTCATTTTTTCTTGGCTCTTGTTATCATTCACCTCTACAAACACTAGTCACAACAAGCTCTGATACCACTTGATCTAATGTTAGGATCTAGGACTATTGCATGTGAATAATAACTTTTACAACATTAAACTGAATGTCTTTAAAACATAATTTTGTAATTAAAAATGCTTAAATAAACAAAGCGATAATAAAGTGATGAACAAAATAGAAGAGAGATAGAAAAAAGAAGACAAGAAACAAGTTGATAATGGAGTTCACCAAATGGTTATGTCTCTAGGTCCCTCTCAATAGAGTGACTAATCCTTGATTATGCTCTAGAAAATGGTTTGCAAGGCACTAGAACTATTTCAAGTATCCTCTTGGTTTTGCAAGATTTACAATGTTCCTCTCCTTCAAGTGCAAAAAAAAAACACTTTTGTGAAGCACAAAGTTGAACACATAAACTCACCAAGAAAATTCTCTCACAAAAAATCACCACCTAATTTTTAAATTTATTTAATTCTCCCAAAATAATTCTCCCCCAATTCACCACAAAACACCCCCTTTTATACATAAAAATTACTCAATATGGTTCCTAACCATATGATTTACAAAATCTCCCAATTATAGAGATAAATCTTGCCATATCCCCTATTTAAAAAAGTAAATCACTAATATCCCTTTTACAAATCTTCAAAAAACATTGTAATATGCTTTAATAATCTTTTTATATATTTTAATATTTTAAATAAGCCCCCTCGTAATTATCATTATTCGGGCATTGAATATCTTAAAAGCTTTAAGGTAAAATTTAAAGAGATTACCTTTTAATATTAGGGGCTATATTTATCATAATTGGGAGTTTTCAGTTTTAAAGCCTTCTTTAAAATAAATCCAGCCCAAAAATGTCTCAAACTACTTGCATGGTGTAGTGGTAGTGATGGATTTTAGGGGCGGGGAGGTTGATGGTTCAACCCCCACCCCTTCTATTTTTAAAACACAATTTAAAACTATGCTTAATCAAAACAAACCAACAGCTAAATATAGATGAAGTGAAACCTTTGACATGTTGGTAGGCGAGTATGTTGGTAAATGAGAGGTTACGAGGTCTAGCCCAATCCATAAATTTAAGAAACTATTCAAACGTGGATGAGGAAAGGGTGCCATGTGGCACCTAGTGACTGAACCACGTGGCACCAAATGATTCAATGAGTAACGACATAGTTAGCCACTGGTCAGTGCCACATCAACACCTAGTCAGTGACACATGTCAACACGTCAACCCACTATACTACCACCTATGTTGTCACTTGTACCCATCATACGCCACGTGTCAGCTCCCCATTGGTCTATGTCAGCTAACCTTGCCACATCAACATGTTGACATCATGTGGACACCATCATTATGTAGTCAAGTAGGCATTGTCAACCTTCAAATTTGACTAGCAATATCTTCATTGTACAACCTCTGTTTTTGACAAAATGAGTGGAATTGGGATTGTGGCAATGAGCTCTTCATTTTGATGCCGATTTCAATGAATTCTGAGATGATCATTTTTTTCCCCTTTCTGGCCAGCCTTTGGTACCCTGTTTGACCCAGCTTTGACTGACCATAACTTGAGCATATGAGCTCCTTTTGGCTCCATTCAAATTGCATTGGATTCATATTTTTGAGCACTTCAATATGGTGATGAATTCTAGAGCATAGCCAAGAGAGATTATATATGGCAGTAGCTACAAGTTATGACTTCTTAGAGAGATCATACAGCTAGCCTAGGAGATAGTGCAGAGGAAATAGCTCAAGGTGGTGACAACATCATCTCAGGGATGGATGGTGTCTACTTGAATGTACAGAGAGGTAGTCATTGAGGCTATGTACTATAGGATGCATTATCATCATGATATTCCCAAAGAGTTGTTGTAGCCTAATTTTTCACAGAGGAGTGGGGAACCTCCCAAGGCTTAGGATTAGCCATTAGTTAGAGGGGGGTTGAGAAACCACTAGGACTAGTCATTTTGTGAGTACTTTCCCAATTATTTATACAGATATACATTCATAGGCTCATTTTTTATAGCCTTGTGGATATTGTATGTTTGATTGGTATACACATACACTCATTCTAATATTGTATCATGACAATCATTTTTTGAATATATGAGATGGTCTGGATTCATGATGTGATTTCCTTTATTTCATGCTTTATGAATGTATGGATGCATATGATATGATGTGATGTTAAGTTTATTTAAGTTATGTGATGAGGATCTATGATGTAATGTATATGATATACGATGTTATGAGATGGATGCAATGCAATGGATGTGTTACCTTATTTTTCAGTATCTTTGTATGCTATGTTATGGGAAGGATGTTATGACATGTTATGATATGCAAATGATATGATATTATTATGCAAGATGTAAGGATGGATGCATATATTTTTTGTGTACTTTTCCCATGTGATCTTTGATTTCATGATGCATGTATGTATATAGATGATGCGTATATTCATGCTTATGATATGGATGTTATGAATGGTAATGAAATGTATTAGGATGCTTAGAATAATAGTCTATATTATTCAAAATAACTTAAATGATAATGATGATGTAGTGGATTATGTTTCCCTTTTATTATGATATGATGTGATGATGCGAGATGTATGCATGCTGAAAATTTTGTGGATGTAAGTTGGATGCATGATGATGATTTTATTGACTATCATGATATCAGGTTATCATGGAAAGAAGATAGAATAATAAAATGATTTGACCATTGATTTTGAGATTGATTCAAAAATTCCAACAAGTCTATGATCCACTGAGATTTTATTAGATATGGTGATGAGAGTAATGATTTTCTCATATCTAGGATTGGGACTTTTTGTCATTCCTTATGTTTGATATAACACATCAACATGATGCATCAAGGTATTGATAACCAAGATGGTGTTGTATCTAGTGTAATGGAATTTGACTTGCCTAACATATAAATAGTTCTTGTTCAAACCTTAACATACGAAAACCTTGCTGAAATGTAGTTTAGTATTTTAGAATATATCGAACCAAAGCATACGCAATATTCAATAATCAACTCAAAACAACTGCCCTACACACAACTAAGCAAGTATCTACCAAGATTATTTTACAAGAATACCCACAAGCACAACAAATGAAATATAATGATCAATTCCTCATTCCTTTCTCTCTAAATTGTTTAGAAATCATTGAGGGGTCCTCATAATGGGTCAATAAGATAAATCATATGGAAAGATCAAAGAAAAAAGTCAGTGTTATCTATATCTGTTGCCAGTTGAACATAGCTAAGGTGATTTCTGATGTTAATGTTTATTTTCAAAAGGATGCATCCTAGGATAGTTTATCAAATGGTTTGATTAGGATTAGGTGAATGATAAGCCATTGATGCAAAGTCTACTGACTCGTTTACCTATGATCTAGACCTTAGATTTTGACACATGTTTTCTATTTGTTTCCCCAATGGTTGAAGATGACAATTGAATTATTAGGGATGAAGTTTTATTGTGGGTGAAAGAGAAATGGGATGGATGGTTTTGGTATTTTTGAAATATTTCAATATTTTTGGTGTTTTGAAAAAAGAAATTGAGGTTGGTTTTGGTCTTTTTCGAATGCTTATGTGAATGTTTTGGTTTTTTATTATTTTGAGGTTGTTTAGGGATTTTCAATATTTTCTAATGTTTTTGTGTTTTCAAAATTTGAAATGTTTTGAGGTTTTCATATTTTGAAATGTTTTTGTGTTTCCTAAGTTTTCAAATGTTTAGGGTTTTTTGAGTTTTTAAATGTTTAGGGTTTTCTAGGTTTTCAAATGTTTAGTGTTTTCTAAGATCTCCTACCAAGAACCTAACCTAAAAGACTATCCTAGGGGCCTGTGAGGGCTTATCAAAGATAAGCCATGCCTACGTTATACACACATAGACCACATAGTTTGACTAACTTGACTTATTGTTAATGATAAATGAATTGTTGATGGATTTCCATTTATTATGATGTACTCCTAATGGACTAACCTAGGGTGTCTCAGGTGAACATCAATGATGGCCTTTCCTATGTTCAATCTCAAAGACTCATAGTTCAACATGGTACTATTTTTGGATTTTTTTATCTTTTGACCTTTTTTAGGGGTTTTGATGTGTTTTGAATGTTTTGGATTTTTTGAATTTATAATTTTCTGAATGTTTTAATATTTTAGTTGTACAAGATTTGGATGTTTTTGGATTTTAGCTATACAAAATTTGGATTTTTTTGGATTTTAGTTGTACAGGATTTGGATGTTTTTGGATTTTAGTTGTACAGGATTTAGATGTTTTTGGTTTTTTGATTTTGTAAGTTTTTTTTTATTTTGATGAGATTTTATGAATTTTTTTGGGGTTTTCGATGAGATTTTAAATAACCTTAAGATATACAAGAACATTATATGATCCATAACAAATTTCCCCCAGTGTGATGCCATAGACTACCTCAATATAGGAAAGACAAATTGACCATAATTATATGCCAAGAAGTACTATAGGGGATAAAATACTTCACAATATCATGTTATGATACAGACATAGATGTCTGATGGAATAAATAAGATGAATGATCCAATGGATGGATGAGATGAAAAGAATGATAGGATAAAGAGCCAAAGATAGATGAAGGTGATTTATTTACATGAGACACTTTTTTTCTAGTTTTTCACCAAGGTACTTGCCCAAAGTTCCAATGAAGTGGTTTTCACTAGAGGACAATTTTTTCTTCACTATTTTCAATCTTTTTCCTTTTTTTTGGATTTTTAATCCATTTTTTATTTTTTGTATTTTTCAAACTTATACCCTTCAAGCCTAGGCATAAAAATTTCTAAGATGTAGAATATTGGTTGGTTCCTACAAGGGTTCACCTTCAGGTGTTGATAATTGGTGTGCTCTTGATCAATAGCTTGTTGTCATGATAAATGCACCTAACCAATTGGGCTTAAACTTTCCTTTATTGTCCTAATTTAGAATATTTTCTTATTCTACTTGAGAATAAGATCCCCTACCTAGAAAGACTGACTCTTGATCTTCATTTTATAGCTTTGTTTTAGTTGGTTTTGATATACTTGCAAATGATTAAGGGTGCCATGATGATGCTCATCCAAGAATTCTAACTCATTCAACCGAGATACTCTATACTCTTCATCAATGATTAGGTTCTACAATGAAATCCATAGTGACAAAAGCTCGACCTCAATATGTAGGATGGCTTATGATGCGTAGACCAAGTAGACTAGAGCTGCACCTATAGGTGTGTAGATACTTATTTGATAGGCCCATAGGACAATATTTAACTATTGATGCTAGTCATGACTAGCTTCATTGACCATTTTCTTTAGGAATTTTAGAATGGTCTTATTTATAGCCTTAGCTTGACCATTTCCTTGGGGATAATATGGGGTAGAGAACCAATGTTGGATGTCAAATTGTTTATGTAGCTCTTTCACATCCTAATTTTTGAAGGGTATTTTGTTATCAGAAATAAGGGCTTACAAAACATTGTAATGGTAGATAAGGTAATTCAAGATAAATTTAGTAATTTTCTTCCCTGTTAAGTGGGTCATTAGAATAGCTTGCACCTACTCAGTAAAGTACTTAGTGGTCATGATAATGAACTCATGGCCACTAGATGAGGTGGAGTAATATTTCCTATGAGGTCAATCCCCCATTGTGAGAAAGCCCAAGGTGTCTAATCGATTGTAACTCTTGGGCTAGAGCATGAATAGGATCTCCATGCTATTAACATTGGACACACTTTTGCATGTACTATTGGGCTTCCCTTTTCATGGTTGGCTAGTAATACCCCATCCTCAAAAATTTCTTAGCTAAATTCATACCACTAGAATGGGAACCACATATGCAAACATTTACTTTTGCTAAGGCATTCAAGGCTTCCTCTTGGTTAAGACATGGTAGTAATGTCCCCTCGATGCTTCTGTAGCAAAGGGTGTCACCAAGGATCAAAAATTGGGATACATTTTTAACAAAGGTCTTCTTAAGGCTAGAGGTGATAGCGGATGGGAGGGTTCCTCTGCTAAGGTAGGTGAATATATCATGATACCACAAGGAACCAGGACTAACAATGACACACACAGATTCAAATTCTAGGAATTTGAAAGTTGGTATGAGAAGTTGTTCTACCAAGAATTCACATTGAAGGACATTGTGTGTGTTGAAATCAAGAAAAACTAAGAGGGGGGCATGAATCAGTGTTGTGCAATTTTTAACTTTATTAATCTGATCCTTAAAGTGTTGATAACATTCATCCAAAATGAAAATGCATGTGCATAAGAAAAATAACCACAACACCATAACACAAGGATTTTTATGTGGAAACCTTGTTAGGGGAAAACCATGGTGGAGGTCAATCCACAATATTATTTTGAGTATACTCAAAATAAAAATTTTACAAAATGAGAATGCACTTGCATTCAGGCACACTTCCTAGAGCTCATCGCTCAAAAATGAAAGGCTCTCTGCTTACAAAATTTTGGAATACTTCTGAGGATTTGAACTGATAAAGTAGCATCTACAAATGCCTGATTATAGTTCTAGTTAGGCTCAACAATCAAATTTTGGACCTTCTATTTGATTATGCTCTTCTGCTCTATTTTTCTTCAACTCGCAACAAAATCCTAATGCACAAGTGATATGCGTAAATTACAATGTGTGGATTGACTAGTTGACTAGGGTTGCCATCAATGACAACACCAGAAAATATGTGCAGTGTCTCTTGCCAACAATCTCCCCCTTTGTCATTGATGGCAATACTTAGTTAAAAATGACTAAGTGTCGGATCAGTACCAACAAAAATACACTACCAACCAAAACTTAAAAACCATCTTCATCCATAGCTCAAAATTATAACTCCTCCTTAGATGAATATACATTTTTCATTGTTCTACTCTCCCCCTTTGATATCAATGGAAAAGATGGGGAATCTGCTTTCAAAACTCCTATAAACAAAAACTTCAAACTGCATATTGTTTCAAACAACTTACGAAAACTTGAAAATATCTGCAAAATTGGTCTTTAACAGGTTCAAGCTTGTGTCCCAGCACTTCTTGAGACTTTCAAGAATAGTTATGTGACCACACAGTAAATAAGATTGTATTTCTGCAAATTCAAGGTTCACTAGATCACTGACTTCCATAGCATCTTGTGCTTCCTTCAAAGTGTACATGGTCTCCATCTTTGGACCAATTAGGCCTCTAAGTTCACTAGCTCTTTCGACAACCCCATCATTATCACACTTCATTCTCTTTATTTAGAAATAGCAACTAACTCTTTCTCATGATCCTAAACCTTCTTCTCATTTTCCTTAGTAAGTTTTGACAAAGACAAACACGACTTATAAATCCTACCACTTTCTGATAATGCACTTTGAACATTTTTCACATAGGTAGCTAATAGATATTTATCATTATCTATCATCCCTCTCAACCTACTGATCTTTCTAGCATAAAATTCCTTTGAACTTTGACCAAAGTTGACATATCAAGTGACTCAAAATGAGTACTTACCGAATTTATAAGCTTCTTCGGCTCACCAAAGGAAGAACCGGATGGATCCTTAACATGAGTAGGCATGATCTTCTCCAGAATTCTAGATGCAAGATTCAATAACTCACTATCCTCAATGTAAGACTTCAAGATTTCTTCCCTAGCCTTAGCTTGTGCAAATGATGCGACTTTCATTTTCTAAATTAGGGACAAAGTAGACAAATGAATAGGGGCATCTCCCAACTCAAGATCAAATTCTTCCTTTTGCTCTTCTAGAAACTTCTTCATGTCCTTTGTAGTGTCTCTTGGTTCCACTAGAACTTCTTTAACTTTAACCTTCTTTTCCTCAAATAATGTTTCCACAACCATAGATTTTTGCTTGAAATTTGGAACTTTAACTTCTTTAACTGATATCTCCTTTTCTTCAACCAACACAATTTTAGGAGCTTCAATCTCCATAGGTTCTTATGTATCATAAACATCAGAAGGAATCTAAGTTTCCTCAACTATAACCTCTCCATTTACCAGACAAGATGACTTTAGAAAGAACATCAATTTTGTTCTCTAATAGAACTTCCTTCAGAATTCTTTCAATTTCTTTTTCTACTTCTTTAGTCCTACCAAACATAAGCTTGTTTATTCTTGATTTTATTTTGAACTTTCTTTTTGATTATTTTAGGATTGACTTCATTTCTTCAATAGAAATTTCTAGAATTATATTTGCAAGAACACATTCTCTCAGTTGCTCCTCTTCAGTTCTGGCACTAACTCTCCTCATCTACAAAATTTCATACAATTCCTTAGGCAACTATGCCATTATCTCAACAAGAGTCATATTGAAATTGTTCAAATATTGAATCTTAGCCTCCTCAAGGACTCTTCAACCAACAGTATCAAAGGTACCATGCACTTCACATAGGGGCTTAAGATTTCCATCTTTAATTATACCTCTTTCAACTTCCTCTCTGGACATACTTGGTTTTTCAGGCTTCATCTTCTTCTTTTCTTTCTCCTTTTCATCAGAGGGCTTATCCTTAGTGAATGTTGTTGTAGCTTTGGTGCCCTTATGCTTTACTTCTCTAACTTCTTCATCAAATTAAGTATCTTCATCATCTAAAACAACTCTATACACTCTTGTGCTCTTATCCTTCTTCCTCTTACCAAATTCCTTAACTTGAGCTTTTACAGGGGTTGACTTCTTTATATGACTGGATAGGGGTGTTGAGCTCCTTGTTGATCTAGTTCAGACAGAGGATGTTTTCAGACTAGTAGATTCAGTTTTAGTAGGCTCTTTCCCTTTTTCACTTTTAGCTTGTTCTCTCATCATTTTAGCTTCTCTTGCAACTTCTTTAGATATGCCCATGCTCTCTCCAAATACTTTCACTTCATTCCTTACTCTTTGAACTATCATTGGTTTCTTCAATTGCTCATGGACTTGCATATTCTTTTTTGAATATGTTCCAAACCTTTCTTCAAATAGATCCAAAGGCTTACTCAACAGATGTTATGCATATAGCTCCAATATTCTCTCCTCAACTTCATAACCCATTGGCATAATCCAGACGGTTCTAGGTTTTGTTGCTTCCATCAAGCACTAATCAATATCCACAATAAAACAAATTGTATCCTTATACTTCTCCACAATAGAAATAGGAATTCTTTCCCTTGCTTGGATTTCATTCTAAAAGTTCTTGAGATATTAGCAGATTGCAGTTTTCCTAGCTTGCAAATCACCAACGCCAAATAACATGTCTCTAATCTAAATAGCTACAAGCTTATTACCTCTTTCCCAAAATACTTTCTTGACTCCCAAAACGTCATTCACAAAATAAAAGAACAAACAGTAACATATTACTGTATTTAAAGGTATTCTTCTCATCTTTCTTATTCTTACCAATATTTTCCATAAGCTGACTTTGAAGTAATTCACATAAATCATACTCTGCATTCTCCTTTACCATCTGATATGTTTCATATATCGTTATATCAGATATAGAATTTTCTTGGTTGGAGTGATATATCTTGTAACCAATGACCACCGAGTAAAATTTCACATCTACATCAACAATATCATCAATTCTCATTGCTCTTTTATCAAATATCAAACTAGTTGCATCAGTGATTTTCTGATTCTTTACACACTTCAAAATTGACAATCCATTGGAGGAATTTAAACCTATAACAACACTAATAGCTTCTTTTTTAATCTTGAAATGTTGACTCAACCACATGAATTCAGCATGAACTCGACTCAAGATATATGGGACCCTTTTGTTTTCATCAAACACAAGGAATTTCATAATCTACATGAATTTCTTCTCTTCTAGGGCTTTGAATTTGGGCTTAACACATAAATCCTCTCCAACAATGTGTTTGGAATATAAATTCAGCAACTATGAGCTTCCTAACTCCTCAATATTAGCATGAATATATGCCCTAATGTATTCAATATGTAAAACATTGTACATAATAGATGAAAATGCACCTAAGGGCTTGGTCTCAACAAACTTGGAAGGATGCCACTTGAATTTTGAATGGGGTCTATCCTTTACTTCAACTACCAATGGAGTAGCCATTTTCACAAATTCATAGGTTTTCAAGTTTTCTCTATAAATACTTTTTTTTTCAGATTAGGGTTTGAACTTTGAATCTCCTTCACACTCGAATACTCCCAAATTTTTCCAAAGTTCACTACATAGCTCTTCAAACTTCTTCTCAAAATGGAAAGTGACAAATGAAAGATAGAAATGACTTTCTATCATTCACACACCTAACCTTTTTGACGTAATAAATTTTGTTTTCCCTAACTCATTTGGATACCCTATTTCCATACACTATGAAAGACAACTCTTTTGTAGACCTTTAATTCTACATAAATGCTCTCTCCAACTATTCAACAGCATTCATAGATCATCAATGCAATCACTAAACTCATCCACATCTCGATGTTGATTATTGGAAAGGGTTTGAAAGATTTTTTTGATAGCTCCCCCCTAGGCTAGAGGCCTTAACCTGATTCCTAGAGGAATTACCAGAAGTTGATTCTGGTGTTAGGTCATTTCTTACAATAGAGGGACTCTTCTTTACCCATGTCTTCTTCATCTGCTTCCTGATATGCTCTGTAGTGACTTTCCCTTTTCCTTTTTCATCCTTCTGCATGTTTCTTCTTTGATTTATTGGACCTCTTCTACAAAATATAGCAATATGACCAATTTTGTTGCAATTGTAGCACACCACATCTATTTTTCTAGACCAGTTGTTCCACTGACTTTCTCTTGATCTGCACTAGTTAGCAATATGGCTATATCTATTGCATGTATAACATCTAACATCTCTATAAAATTTGTTCATCACATTTTTGCATTCATTTGACTTATGACCATACTTGTTATAGTTAAAGCACTGACTAGAGAATGATGGACCACTTGAATTCATTCAACTTATGCATTGGATCACCATATGACCAAATTTATTTCAAACATAATAGTTACCATTAAACCTTTGAGAATTAGGTTGTCTTACCAAATACCTTCTAGCATTGTTCATCTAATTTCCTTGTCTAAATCTCCTTTGTCCAGGTCTGAAACTTTCTCCTTTCTCATATCCAAGACCTCACTTGTCGCCATTAGTCCTCTGACTTTTAATTAGTTCATCAATCTTGGCTAAGTTAATCTTTAACTTCTCCTTTATTTCATTTTTTGTAGCAAGTTCATCTCCAAGATCAACAATGTTATTTTCAAGCTCTTCCTTATTGTGTTTGGATTGTTCTAACTCAAGTTCCAACTGAATGAATCCATCAGTAATTTAGCTAAATTCTTCAAATTTCTCTTTTAGAGATTGGGAAAGATTTTCTTCATTCTTCTTCTTGTCTTCAATGTCCTTAGTCATCCTCATCATAATAGATTCCATCTAATGCTTTTGAAATACATTATCCCTAGCAATATTTTCACATTCTTTTGTATTTTTCTTTAGGATTTGACTCAGTTGTTCATCTACAATGCGTTTACTATCTTCTTACTTGATCTGATCACAAAGTTCCCTTCTCTTTTGTCTAGACTTATTGTTTTTTTCTTTCAATGACTCAATGAATCTCTTGGCATTCATGAGATTTGCTTGTAATTCTTGGACTTCATATTTTGCCTGATCAAGATCATCTAGGGCCACCATAAGTTGTTGTTGAAGACTACTTGAATCTATTGAAATACTTTCCAAGATCATCCCCAAGATTTTAAACTTCTTCCCATGAGTTGAGCTCTAATACCAATTATTGGAATCAAGCAACACTAAGAAGGGGGTGAATCAATGTTGTGCAATTTTTAACTTTATTGATCTGATCCTTAAAGTGCTAATAACATTCATCCAAAATAAAAATGTATGCACATAAGAAATATAGCCGCAACACCATAACACAAGGACTTTTTATGTGGAAACCCTGTTAGGGGAAAAACCATGGTTGAGGTCAATCCACAATATTGTTCTGAGTATATTCAAAATAAAAGTTTACAAAATGAGAATGCACTTGTATTTAGGCACACTGCCTAGAGCCCACTACTCAAAAACTGAAAGGCTCACTGCCTTACAAAAGTTTGGAGTAATTCCAAGGATTTAAACTGATAAAGTAGCATCTATAAATTCTTGATTATAGTTCTGGTTAGGCTCAACAATCCAATTTTGGACCTTCTGTCTAATTCTGCTCTTCTACTATATTATTCTTCAAATCGCAACAAAAATCATTAATGAACAAGTGAAACTGTGCATAATCACTCTACTGACCTTCTGACATTTGCAACATACATCCACTCTCATCGAACACACACAAAAATGATATAATCAATCACTTATATATATCTACTACTTAGGATTTAATTGCTTCAGGTCGTCCTCAACAAAATAAGAAATATTCACAAGTTGTTAGCTTAAATCATCCATAATATTCAATGCACATCCACAAGAGTTAGCCACAACATAGTGAGGACCCAAACCAAAATGCTCGAATACAAAAATACTTAAACAATAACTCCTCAACTATCTGTGACACACTATATTCACCAAGTTGGCCTTCATACACTAATGAATAGAAAATTAGCTCACCGGACCTTCTAACTTTCACCCAAATTGATACGAGGCACCAAGATTTACAGATAACATAAATTATGCATCAAAAAATCTCCCCTGACATCCACAACACAAAATAATAACCAAAATTTTGCATATGAATCAAAGAACACAAATCTACCAGATGCTCTGTTCTAACTTAACAAATAATCATTGATCTTCAATCTGTCTTCTAGTATGAGTAAATTACAATGTGTGGATCGACTAGCTGACCAAGGTTTCCATCAATGACAACACCAGAAAATATGTGTAGTGTCTCTTTCCAACAGTGTGACATATCTAACAATGATCCAGTTGTTGCCATGGTGTCTGTTGCTCAGTTGTTCATGCGAGGTATCTACTAAAAAGTTATATCTATGAAAAATTATTTGAAACTTTCTACCATATTCTTTTAAGGATTAAGCTTATCATCCTTAGTTTGGTAGTTCTCATTAACTTGATTGATAACCAGCTATGAGTCCCCATAGACTTTTAATTATTGTATCTACCATTGAACTACTATCCTTAGACCAGTTATCAGGGCTTCATACTTAACTATATTGTTAGTACATGGAAATAACAACCTATATGACTTTGGAATGCAATCACCTTGAGGGGTGATAAAAAGAATACCTCCCACTGATCCATGTTGGGTAGATGATCCATAAAAGTACATTTTCCATTAATTTTTTGTATTGACAAGGAATATTGATTCATCAAGAAATTCATATATCAAAGGGTTCTCTACATAGATGGGTGCTTCTACTAGTTGGTTTATGACCACTTGTCCTTTGATATCCTTGCCCTCCACATACTCTATGTTAAATTTTTTCAAGATCCTCACCCATTTCATCATTCACCTAGTGAGATTTACTTTGGATAACAGATATTTTAATGGGTTAATCTTTGCAATAAGTTTAATTTTGATGCGACAACATGTAATGTCTAAAATTTTGTAAAGAAAAAACTACTACTAAGCATGCTTTCTCAATGGATGATTAATTCATTTCATAGCCTACCAAGGTCCTGCTAATGTAATAAATGGCTCTTTCCTTTCTGTTTTCATCACATTATACTAGAAGAGCACCCAGTGTTGTTGATGTTGTTGAGATATACAAGATCAATGGCTTGTTTGGTATTGGTGGCATGAGTACTAGAGGTTTCAATAGGTAGTTCTTGATCTACTGGAAAGCTTTATTGTAGGTCTCATCCCACTTATAAGTTTTTCCTTTATGGAGAAGATGTCAGAAAGGGTGTATTTTGTCTAGCAATTATGCTATGAACCTTCTAATGGATGACAACCTTCCTCATAACCCTCTCATCTATTTCAATGTTTGTGGCAGTTACATGTCTAGGATGGCTTTCACTTTTTCTAGATCAATATCTATCTCTCTTTGCGATACAATGTAGCCAAGAAGTTTCCCTGATGTAACCCCGAAGACACACTTTTTTGGATTCAATCGTACCTTGTACTCTTCAAGTTTATCAAAGATGGGTCCTAAGACTTCTATGTGCTCACTCCTTTCCTTTTACTTGGCCAAAATATAATCCACATAGTCTTCGACTATTTTGTGGATTGTATCATGAAAGATGATGTTTGTTTCTCTTTGATAGGTTGCTCCTGCATGTTTTAGCTCAAATGGTATCATGTTCTATCAATATTTTCCTGGTGGAGAAGTGAATGCAGTTTTATGTTGATCCTCCTTTGTGATCATATTTTGATTATAGCATAAAACTTCATGCATTAGTGATAGCATTTCATTCCTCGCTATTAAATCCATGATGATGTTGATGTTAGGCAGAGGGAAATCATCCTTCGGACATGCCTTGTTCAAGTCTTTGAAACTGTTTATTTTGATCCCCTTTGATGTAGGAGCATCCAGTGGTGTAAGGGCAATCTTGCATCACCCAAAAATATTAAATTTCAAGTTTCTCGCTTTAGATTTTTTTACATTTTTGGATACCCTTTTCATCATAATGAAATTCCCAATTTACGGTTTTTATTTTCTATTCTTGGGTGGAAAGATATTGCAGTTTTAGTTTCCCAGATTTGCACCTAAAAATCTTCCGAAGTTAGATTTGAGGCACTTAGAGTTCCCGGATCGGCCCCTGAAACTTTTGAAATCGCATAGCATTTCAAGTGTGTTGTTGACTTCATGACCTTTCCAACGGTTCAAACGGTTAATCGGAGTCCCAGATCAAAAGTTATGGCCCCTGGAAGTTGGCGCACTTTCTAGAAGATACAATTGCAAATGCTCTTTTGAAATTTGAACTTCAAGTTGTAATTTTTCAGTGCCAAACTGCCTAAACTCAAATTTGAATGTTGTTTTGGCTCCAAACTAAAGAGGAGCTCTATTTATGGGTGAGTTTCTAATTTTTGGGTAACTTTTTGGGGACAAGCTCGCATATTGCGAAAGGGTTATTCTGTAGCTTTCTGTAACTTGCATGTGTTGTAGAACTTGGGGATTTGAGATCCTCTCGCATGTAAGAAGCTCCATTTTCTGAATAATAAAATTATTCTCTTGTTTGTGGGTTATTTTCTAAGTCTCGTGCTATGCCCTCATCACCCCTTGTGGGTTTGGAGACTGTACCAAGTTGGAAACCCACTCAGATAATCAATTGGTCGATAAATATGATATCAAGGAGCTTTTGTAACTCAAGTTTCACCAATAGTGTTATCTAAGGGTGCATCTTTCTTAATTTTTTCTTTACTGGTTTGGCTTCATGATAGACTCTGAAATGATGCACAACCACTTCTAGATCGAGCCATGACATATATGTGTATGACCATGCAAAGTTAGCTCTTTTCTCTTTCAGGAATGCTACTAGGTTTTTCTGTTCTTCATCCAATAAGGATTCGATAAAAGTTATCTTGGGTGCTTCTATTCCCACATTCATTGGGATAGCCTTTTTACTAGCACTGTTGGCTTTTCTAGATGCATTGCACTAAGAGGGAGATTGAATCCCTCATCCTTGGGTGCCTCAAAGAGGTTTTCACCCTCGGATGCATCCTTTCTTTTTACTATTTTAGATCAGAAAGTGTCACAGTGTGGTTTTCACTCAAAGATCTGCATGTTATTTGTATGTTGTTCATTTTGTGATTGAAGGATTCAATCATCACCCCATACTACTGTGTCTAGCCTCCTATGTGAAAACTAGCTTTGTAATATGCCCACGGTAAGTTGTCATAGAGTCCCATAAATTTTGAGATTGCTTCATTTTCAAAATAAATCTAGAATCAATGGTCCCTCATTTGTCCTAGTCAATGAGTTGGGGTTAAACTAGGCTTATTTTAGTGGTTTGGTTGTTTGGGGTGAAAGATGTTGTGGATATCATGAAGAGAGAGTTATTCTCAAATATATTGCAAGGTCAAGGGGAAAGTCTAGGGTAGTATCACATGATGTTGGTAACCAAGAGGAAGCCTCAACTCGTTTAGCTTAAGTACCTTTGACAAGAAGGGTAACCTTGCTAGAAGTACATCCTAGGCCAAGATTCTTTGGACGTTTCTTAGGAACAATAGGATCTAGCAAACCGCCATTTTTTCCTAGTTTCTCATTCTTGTTATACCCCATCCCTTCATTAGCTACAAGAATTTATTGTCATCTTCCATGGGAAGAACAAGGAATGGGTCGGTCATCTTGATAGAGTAGTTTAGAGACATCCTCCCCATTGACATCTTCTTTGTTCAAATCCTCCCACTTGGTGAAGGTAGTAACTGCCATATTTATTGTTTTGACCACTTTGTTGATAGGTGTGGGTTTTCCATGAGATTTGGGAGAAAGAGGTAGATTCCCCAAAACAAAAGTATCCTTTGTTAGTTTATAGTTTCCACAACCATCATCTTGGATCATTGCTTTGATGTCAAGAATATTCTACACAATGGGTGTTTTTGTTTTTGAGGTAGATGCAAGGGATGATGGGTCAACAAATGAGGAGGATGATATGGGCGCTTCATCATTTTTAGGGATTTGGGGTATTTTTTAAAACTTGGTCTCAAGGTTCTTACAGTAGTAAAAAATTTCAGGATCTCCATGGATGGTAACTTATCTGTCCTCAAATGGAAACTTTACACATTGATGATAGGTCAAAGCTATAGCTTTTAGGGCATGAATCCATGGTCGACCAAGTAAGATGTTGTAGGGCAGATCAAGGTCCAATACTTGGCATGTAGTTTCAATAGTGATAGATCCCACTTGGATGGGTAGCGTGATGATGCCTTGTGATACCTGCTCTTGGTCATCATAGGCCCTCATGGTTGTACTCTTTCCTTTCTCAATAGCATCTTTTGAATAACCCAAGTTCTTGATCAACTGAAGGGTGCAAATGTTTAGACCAGTTCCTCCATCTACTAAGACTCTTTTAACCTTGTTCTTATCAACAATGACCTCGAGGTGTAAAGCATGATTATCAGATGGTTGTGATGGTAGGCCTTGTTTCAAGAAGGTGAGAAGACGAGGGATAGTGATATGCCCTACCAAAGCCTGAAACTACTATGTATCCATATCCTCAAGAATGGATGATGAGGATAAGAGGTAATGCACTGCATCTTCAAGTGGAAGGATATATTTAGATCAACATTCACTATAATAATCCCTACTTTTTATTCATTAAGGATGGGCCACTTACTCTTGCTAGCTCTTTTCCTCCATTGTTGCAAGAAATTGGAGAAAGATTCTCATTTCTTTTGCTTAAGAGTATACAACTCTTCTAAGCTCACATCTACGTCAATATTCAAAGAGATGTGGTCTATGAATTTATCAGTCATTTCTTCAAAAAAAATTACAATGGGAGGTAATTGAGAAAACTAGTTGATGGTTGGGCCTATCAAGCTTCATGGGAAGAGGTGCATCAAATAGGAGTCATTGTAGGCAACCTCCATACACATGGCATTAAACAATTTGACATGGTACACAGGATTTCCTCTCCCTTTGTATTTATCAAATTTAGGGACCTCAAAACTAGGAGGGAAAGGTACCATTGTGTTGTTTTAATCAAATGGATATGGACATAGGTTTTGTTGTGTATGTGGCTTCTTCATTTCACCCATCTGGATATCATACATTTCTTGTGTTAATTTCTTAAGTTGTGATGATACATCGTCTTGTGGGTTTGGTGGAGGAACATATTTTGTGTATTGTGGGATGGTTGAAGGATTGTAAATGGGATTCTAATATGATGGGGTGTTGTATGGTGTGTATGGTGGTGTAGGATATTGTGATGGTGATGGTGGTGGTGGCGCATATGTTTCTAACATGTTCGTACTGGCAATGTTTTGTTGAGGATTATAGTACAAACCTTGTTGTTTTTGTTGTTGTTGTTCAGAATATTGTTGGGCTAACAAGGATTTTTGTTGTTGTTGGGCCATGAGGGATTCTCTCTTACACTTGTTATTGTTGTTGTGTTGCTAAATATACTTATTGTTGGTGTTGTTCTACTAGGGCTGCTTGTTGTTGTTGATGTTGGTGTTGCATTGCTAGGGTTATTTTCTATTGTTGTTGTTGTTTTTGTATTGCTAGGGTTGCTTCTTGTTGTTGTCATTGTTGTTGTGCTGCTAAGGTTGCTTGATATTGTTGTTGTTGTTGTTGTGCAGCTAGGGCTGCTTGTTATTGTTGTTTTTATTGTGCTACTAGGGTTGCTTGTTGTTTTTGTTGTTGTGTTGCTAGGACTGCTTGTTGTTTTTGTTATTGTTGTTATTATTGTGCTACTAGGGATACTTCTTGTTGTTTTTGTTGTTGGACGGCTTGTTGATAAGCCTATTTTGCTTGTTGTAAAGCTAAGGAATGTGCTTGAAATGTAGGATTGGTTGGCTATTGGGATATCTAGGATGGATTTTGATTTTTTATGTTTTGAGTGGGTTATGGGTTGTTGATGAGAGGTTGGGGGTTCCCTTGGTTTATCATTCCTTGTAGGTTGGTGGATTGAGGTGGAGGAATGTAAGATTGAGGTCCCATTTGATTTTGCATTACATGGGGGAACAAGGGGAAAGATGATGATGGTGCCATTTGGTATTGTGATGGTAATGGCACATTCAAACCTTGTAATTGATTGAAAGGGTTCCCTTGACCAATGGGTAGTGGGTTCCCTTACATTTGAAGTGTGACCAAGGTATTACCTTGGTTGATAGGATTCATAACTAAGGTGTTGTTTTTATTTGGCTTGATGATGGATGGGATAGATGTATTTTTTGAAACCAATGGGGTGGTTGGATAAAGATGTCCCTATTTGTGTTAAGGGTTTATTTTCCATGAGGGTGTCAACATGCCCTTGTTGATCTACACTACCTTGTGTGGTGTTGGACATACTTGTGGTACCTATGTAGATGGATGAAGATGGGTGACCTTGATATGTTGATGTCTTTCTAGATTTGTGAAGTGTAAGTGGTTTATGTTGATGCAAGGGGTGTTCAAGAATGGGAGGAGCACCAAAGGTAGGTTTCCAAGTGGTTTTTTGGGGTGGATTGGTGTTGAGAGTACCCACAAGTGTGTTGCTTACCAAAGGTAGAGTATGACCAAAGTCCTTAGCAAGACTAGCTGCAAGACTAGAAGATTATTTTTAGTTAACCCTAGTGATGGAGTTGATGGAAGAATGGATGAAGTCAAGTGTGTCAATCCTCATGTTCAAAATGATGGGGGGATTGAAGTTATTTTCTCTATGGCTTGACATTCTTTCTTATACTCAAGGATTTCTTCTTTGGTAAGCTCAAATGGATTTTCGGTAGTGTCTTCTACTTCATATGGTCCTTGTTGATTTTGGGGTTGTTGTGAGGGGGTAGAAGGACCTTGTGGATCAATTTTTTGAGGGTTGGTATCACTGATGGTGGATAAGGCTTTGGTTTTCTACACGATTCTCTTGTGTTGTGATCTTGTTGCTACCATAAATTTTGGGTAACATATGGTAGAGTTTTGTTGAGATTTATAATATTTAAACTCTCTAGTTGACTCTAATTTTGGTAAGAGGGACGTTCTGAGTCGTTTTGGAGCAATGATGTGAGTGGTAGATGAAAAGATGAATGATATGGGGAGTGATCTTTACAAACATTTTGGGGAAATACTTTTGACTATAGGTTTGATGTTGGATGTTTGGATAAAAGATGTTAATGAACTTGCAAATATTTAAGGTAGACTTGTGACTTTCACGATAAACTAGTCCACAAATGATAACTAACTTAACTAAGTACATGGAAAAGGATTCATTTCACATATAAAGTAGCTAAGTTAGAGTTTGGGTTAATATATTTCTAAGTCCAAAGTGTTGGTGTATTTTAAAGTTTGAAAATTTTGGTGAAGTGAAGGATTAAATATAATGAAGGATGGATGAAATTTTTGACCCAATGTTGACCTAGACTGAACTTTTTGTTTTTTACAAGACCAAGGTAGTGAGAAAAAATGCTTGACCCTAGGAGATTTTTCAACCCAAAACACAAATATTGGTTTAAATGAGGGACAATTTGGACATAAAAATATGGTTTTCCCAAAAAAGAGTTAGAATAAAAATTTCTTATCAAGTTGTCCTAATTGTGGTAAACCTTTAAAGCTCACTTTTTTATAAACTTTAAACTGTGATGTCTACGTTTGAAATGGTGGAACATTGATCTTCGTTTGGGGATTT
Source organism: Sequoia sempervirens (assembly GCA_007258455.2). Classification (NCBI taxonomy): domain Eukaryota; kingdom Viridiplantae; phylum Streptophyta; class Pinopsida; order Cupressales; family Cupressaceae; genus Sequoia; species Sequoia sempervirens. The sequence goes on from VDFB02086081.1 coordinate 110,564,578, forward strand.
TGATTTTGTGTAATATCATGGAGAAGGGCACAAGATCACGAAAAAGAGGATATTTATTTCAACGCATGAGGTGGTAACATGGGCCTTCTAGTGACAAGATCAGCGTTTTCCTCTTGTTCATCTAAGATTTTTGTTGTGTTTCTCTACTACCTTGGTATTTCCTTTGTTTCAAAAGTTAAGCTCCTCAAACTAATAATTATATATGTTTGTTCTCCTTCAATCAGTTCAAAGTTTGGTTGTATAATAGTGGGTATAAGATTTGGTTGTTCAACCAGAGCAATCAGACACAAAATGGTCATGTGGGGTTCAATTTATCATGCTTAAATGAGTTTATTTTTACCACAAACACATTTCTTTCTTAAGTTTCAAACTAAATGTCCATGTCAAAAACACCATTCATCTCACAAGATCCATTAGGTGAAATTCATGAAGTTAAAGCCATAGTTGCCTAGGTTAACTTTGGGAAGTATGGATTGAGATGCAAACCAAAATATTTAGAAGTATTTAAGGATAGTTGATGTTTTTTGCAATGTTTTGGAACCAACCAAGTATAAAAATATCTCACAAGAATGAACAATCCTAGTTTAGGTGTGTATTTCTTAGTAGTCTTACCATCATCCCCTAAGAGATGATTAATCTATGAAGATGGAATGGAAAAATAGGCTATGTCAAGGAAATGTAGCATCTTGACACACCAAGTAAAGGAGTCCCTTCCCCATTTTCTTTATTTCCTCAACCAAAAACCAAACATGGTAAGTAACTTCTGGGAGTGTTGTGCCTCCCATGCACTACTTCAAAATACACTTTAGAGGAAATGGTGAGCCAATACAAACAAGGTTCTTGATTTGAACTTTTAGGATAAACTAGTGCTATACATGAGGAAATTCACTCAATTAAGAGGCCTCCCAGGCCTTAGAAATATCTAATGGTTTTAATGCATCACAAGGATACTAAGGGAGACATTTGTTGGTATAGGATAACAACACTAGTTGGTTAATGACTTTAGTCACAACCAATTATTTATATAGCAAACCAAAATGAAAGCACCACTTGGTTCATTCCCTCTCACAAGTTCAGAGCCAGGTCCTCTAAAGGTAACACATGTTTTGAAGCATAAAATTCTTTTTGTCACCCAATATTTTCCAAAAGGTGCAAGGGGAGAAGATAGGAACTTCCAAGAAGAAAAGTATACTTGTATGTTTCTCTTCACCCAATATCGCATGAAGCATAAGGTGGAGGATGCACACAACAAGCATACGCAAGAAAATCAGACACATGTTCATTTTAACTTTGACAAGCATAATTATTTTTTTTTAAGCACCAAATGAAGTGTGTAGATTGTTTCGTTCAATTTTAAGCCAACATCACAAAATGATGATGTGAGAGTTTAGTTTTAACCAATTTCAATATTCATTTTAAACCCAAAAGAAATCTAGTTGATCCTAAAATGTGAAACAAAGCATCATAAATGGGTTATAATTGCCTCATAAGTGTCAAAACACTTGTTGCAATTATAAAATCAAAGGATGATATGCTCTTCACTTTGAATTTTATTGCCCAAACTTGAAAACCAATAGCCTCAAAAACAAAAAGGAGAAGCTAGTGACATGTTAGAAATCAAATGAAATCAAAAAATTAAAACACATGTCAAAATTCAGTTCAATTTTGTTTACTAGTAAATAGCGATGTGAAATCAATTGCATTGCTGAATTTCCATCAAATGTGTCGACTATATTGAAAGTGCATCGTTGTATTGAAAAATTGGATGTGTTGCTCTATAGTAAACAATGACATTAATACCATCACCAAATCAAAAGTGTCACTAAATAAAATTCATGTACGATAAAAAACAAGACTAGTGTCACTATTTAAATGTATGGTGATGAAATTTAAGTATGTATTGCTAAATCAATTATGCATTGCAAAAATTTAACCGAAGTGTGTTGTTGTATAGTGATGCATCCCAGATGCATCAATGAATCTTCAATAGCGTCATTTAATCTGAAAACACAAGAAAATGAAAACCTAAAGAGAAATTTGTCGATTGATTAGTTCAATCCCTCCTAGCGCAAAATGTGACCGATGACGTAGTACAAGTTAACTACACTTGGTGTAGTGACCCTCCAGTTTCGACACTCTATTTTAGTTTGATTCAGTTTGATAGATGGATGCTTTAGTTGTCTATGATTCTATGTTGTTTGTTTCAGATATGACTCTGACATTGTGTTGATGATACATTTGACATCCTGATTATCTAGTTGTGTTTGAGTGATGATATTGTGATGGACACATATGTGATATGGATTATGTTGCTTATGAGTTTTTATGTGGTTATCATGATGAAATGGTTGTTTATAATATATTGATGCTTGTCAATTTTGGTGAAGAAGATAGTGTAGCACTACTCACTCGTGAGTACCCTTCTACGCCACGATTCTTCTTCACGGTGTGTTTGTTGTTATATGATGTTATATTTAACAAGTGATGTTTTATGTAGTTACAAGTACTGGGTATCGGCTCCACCTGCTTGTCAGGTCTGAGTGTTCCCTAACCCAATGGAAATATGTTGATTTGGAGATATTGTCAGGTCTTCATTTAAGCCATCATTCTTCATTGAACGAGTATCTATTTGTCACCTGTTATGTTGTGTAGTCTGTTTTAGTTGTGTTGTCCTTGTCTGTAATGTTTTGTTTGGGAATTTATTAGTTTAGTTAAATGGTTTATTTGTTAATTTATTTGATTAAATGTTATTTTATTGAGATGTCAAATTAAATGAATATAATTATAGTTTGATTTATTAAATTAAATTAAATAATGTATTTATTTAAATGCAATTGTTGAATTAATTGTGCAAACAGGATTTATGTGAAAAATAGATATTTTAAAAGAGGTTGTTTCAACATGTTATAGAATTTGGATTTGGAGTTGAAATCTTGATCTTGAGTAAAATGGTTAAGTTAGAACTGATTGATCAATTTTGAATGCATGCTAATTATTAGTTAAGTCTTGTAACTTTGAGTTAATGGAAAATGCACTAAAAGCTTTTTGTGTGCAATTTTTCATTCACAGGAATTGATTTTGGATTGCTGGAAAGAAAAGACAGTTTTTGGAAAAGATTCTTCTTAGTATTTCTAGTTAAAAATTTTGAAGGCAGTAATTTTTTGAAGAATCGGTGCTCTCGGGAAAATAAAGATTTGCAATTTTACTAGTTTTAGTTGCAATCTTTGTTGGATTCAAGCTTTTAAAATAGGTTTTCTTCTTCGTTTTGTAATTTCTTAATTAACAGTTTATGAAAGTTTTTCTTGAAAATTAATTTGCACTAGAAAACGTATATTTTTCCTTAGGAAAAGATTTATCCAGCTCAACCTGCACATGCAACAGAGAAAACTATTAGGAAGAGTTTTCAAAAATAGAGAGAAAAGAAAGGAAAAACTATGAGAAAGAAAATGTAGGGAAATATAAATTCATTCTAGAATTTATTATATGATTTATATTTGCAAGAATTATTCTATTATTCGAGTTGTAAGAAGAATTTTCTTAAATTTATATTTCATGTCATTTGAATAGTATTCTATACCATTTCCCTTTTTTCTAAAAAAGACGACGCCCCAATGGAGATTCCAATTCATGCATATTTTGATTCTTGTAGCTATCAAACTGTCTTTTATTTTAATTAATCTTCTTTGTGCTTATTGAAATATGGAATTTCCTCTTTACTCTGAGTCTTTTGTTCTTGCGTCCGGTAGTTTATCCTTGCAATGGTGATCCATGCGTGCCAAATGATCAAACTACACATTAACTAAGGCACTGCCCCTGTTAGATCCATGAGTTTTCCAGCCATGCACCCTATCCCTCATGCGTCGTCACTGCTGGTAGAGCAACAATAGAAACTAAAATATTGTCATGGTTTAGTTAACCTCGAATTTTATTGCTGCTGCAATATTTGAAACTAAAATATTACCATGGTTTAAATAAGCTCCTTGTTTCCATTAGCAACTTGTCCCAGTTGCAATGCTTGAACATAGTAGGGAGTATAGATTTAAATTGTCTCCTTGTTTCCTTACAATATCTGTCACATGAGGGGCAACCCTTGAATATAGAAGGGTGCAGACTTTTGAATAAGCTCCCTGATTCATTGCCAATCTGTAATAGCCAAAGCACTTGAACACACTAGAAATTTTTTAAAGATTTAAATAATCTCTCTAATTCTGTTGTCAACCTGTTTTAGCCGCAAGCCTCAAGCTTGTCTGGGTTTTATCCTCTATGTCTTATTTGATGTTGATAATTGTGCTTATGGCATTTTGATTACCCTGTCACTAGGATACGCTGTATGTACACCGCGCTTAGTTTCAAATCTCATTATTTGCAATGTCGATTTATGCATCTAGTATAGTTTGATTCCTCTTCTTTTTATCAAACTCTATCTTTTTAAACCTCACCGCCCCTGCCCACATCTGCAAGATGTTTTGGTGAATTTCATGGTTATGCTGAGTGCATGGTGCACTATTCTTTTCTCCAATGTTTTTATATTTAGTAAGTTGTAGATATTTATCCCATGTTGATGTTTAAATGCAAATAGGTTATGATTCATAGTAACCACAGATTTTTAAGTGATGTATTTGATGCATGAAGTTAACTGCTAGTTGAGTTTGGTTTGCTCAGTGGTGTATGCTTCTTGCATTGCGTTATAGTTGTTGTTTTCTAGTTGAGTGCAATTTTAGTAACTGGTAGTTATTGTGTTTGGGCATGTACTTTGCTATAGTAGTTTATCTGTTATTCAAACAAACTTCTCTTAAATGATATTGAATGCATAATGACTGCCATTAAAGAAAACTGTTGTTAAAGAGAGTTTATATGAGTGTTGTAAGTATCTTTGACTTATCTATTGATGATTGTATGTTTCAAATTTAATTGAAATTTCTATTAATATCGTTTATTGAGATTTGATAATTGTAAATTGATGATCAAGTTAATTATAATTATATTTCATTATAAGTTAAAGTTTTTATATTAAATTTACTCGTTAGGAATTGTAATTTCTTAATTGATATCTATTTTTATCAAGTTTGAATTAAAAGTGTATTTTGATGTGCATTATTAATTGGGATTGATAAAGTAATATAATGATTATTGGTTTTTTTAAATGTTAAGTCTATAATTAATGTGGAAATAAATATCCTCTAGTTAGTGTTATTTAATATTCCGTAGAGGATGGTGAATATATTTGGAAATGCTTAAATGTGAAGGAGTGTTATGTATTTTGGTGCATATGTCTTCCTGAGACTTGTATGTTCTTTAAAAGAATTGTTGATTTAATTGAGTTTCACAATTCTTGTATAGGATCTTTTTGAAGTCAGGGCATGCACATTGTTTATGTTTCCTTAGTGGTGAATGAGAGTATGATGTTTTATGTCATGGGTAAAATATGATCATACCCTATTTTGATTTGTGCATGATGGCTATCTTATATGTTATGTGAGTTTTCTTTTTCTTATAGGAAGAGTGGCTTTTGATAGGGGCCGAGACCCTAAGTGGTAGCCAGGGTAACCTATTGAAAGTAGTTAATCTAGTGAAAACCTAATTTAATGTACACGGGGTTGGGTGATAAACATAATTTAATTTAGATAAATGATTGCCTCACCTAGTGCCTTAATGTTTGTTTAGATTAAGGGTAGGTTGAGAAGGCCTGGAATGGATTGGTTATCTACCTTGTCTTCCTAAAAGGTAATTCAACTCCACATGAGTTTGACTAGGGATCGAGAATCGATAGAGACTACCAAGGTAACTATGGATGAGGGCCGGTAGTCTAGGAAGATTCACTAGGGTAACCTAGAACAACTATGTGATGACACTCTGTCCTGAAGCATGTTTGTGGTCTCTTATGTAGAGTCACCTATATTACTATTGTTGCCTCTGGGATTTTATTGTGATCATGCAATTTTGATTTTGTCATGTTATTATGTGTTTTTCAACATGTAATGACTATTATTTTAGGTTTGTATGCTTGTTTAGTGGACCTATCATTATCTCCTAGCATGGAGGGAGTGGACCTTCGGGTTCCACATGGTTGGGAGGAAACCGTGCTATCTCCTTCATTGGGTCCTCTTATGGATGTTGCTTTACTTGGATAACTTTTTTCGTGGAGTAGGTTCCTGATCCTTTAGTGTTCGTGATGTTGGATGATGAGCATACTCGTGAACGAAGATGACAATGTGATATATATTCTTTATCTTTATTGTACATTCTCTTGTTGACTATAAGAGAACTTATGTAATGCCATTTTGATGATTCGAGATTTATTATAATCTCACTTGATGTAATCTGGTTATGTAACCTGACTTTATAAAGCTTATGAAATTGGATCTTTCATGAACGTGATATGTTATTATGTTTTATGATTTTGATATTATGACGTGATGATCTTAATTGTAAATGATTAAGTAACGACGTCTTGGAATCCTTAGAACATTTGTGTAATTGAATGACTTTTAAAAAAAATTATTCAGTTAATTTGTTACTTTATGCTTTGTCCTTTGGATTCCCTAGTGGGGCGTTACAAATTCACTCAGGATTTCCTCCTCTTTCCTCAACAACATGAAACATCCACCAATGATTTCAAAGAATTCCATATTTTACCAAAACCTTTAGCCATTATGAAATATAATATATATTAATGAAGCTCAAACTATTAAACTACAATTATCTAAAAATTGAATGTAGATTTGGATAGGAGATCTTGAGAGGGTTCTATCACAAAAATTTAAGCCAAAACTAGCTAGACAAGCAAACCTAGGGCACCCTTTTCTGTAAAATTTTCTACAAATTTCAAAGTTTGAGTGTCTATAATACTATTTAATGTTTCTATTTTATGATTGTGCAGGCCTATAAGTGAATAATTTTCTAGAATTTGTCCAATTTTTTATTATGAAGTACAAAATGCAAGTGTACAACAAATTTTAAAATGTTCAAGCTATAAAATGTAATTCCAAATGCAATTTTCAGATGTAACATGTAGCAATTGACTGATCCTAATGTGAAAATTATCAAGAATGATGATATTGATATCTTTTTTTGATGAGGGCACAGCCCGAGACATAGAAAATAACCCACAAACAAGAGAATAATTTTATTATTCAGAAAATAGAGCTTCTTACATGCAGAGGATATCAAATCCCCAAGTTTTACAACACATGCAAGTTACAGAAAGCTACAAAATCACCCTTTCTCAATATGCGAGCTTGTCCCCCAAAAAGTTACCCAAAATTAGAAACCCGCCCATAAATAGAGCTCCTCTTTAGTTTGGAGCCAAAATAACATTCAAATTTGAGTTTAGGCAGTTTGGCGCCGAAAAATTACAACTTGAAGTTCAAATTTCAAAGAACATTTGCAATTGTATCTTCTAGAAAGTGCGCCGACTTCTCGGGGCCATAACTTTTGATCCGGGGCTCCGATTCGTGAACCGTTTGAACCATTGGAAAAGTCTCAAAGTCAGAACAACGGCGAGAAATCTACCATGCCGATTTCAAGCAAGTTTAGGGCAATCGGGGAACTCTAAGTGCCTCAAATCTAACTTTCGAGAAGATTTTTAAGGTGTAAAAATCACGGGCAACTAAAACTGCAATATCTTTCAACCGGGAATAGAAAATAAAAACCATAAATTAGGAATTTTATTATGACAAAAAGGGTATCCAAAAATGTAAAAACATCTAAAAATAGAGAAACTTGAAATTTAACTATTTTTGGGTGATGCAAGATTGCCCTTACACCACTGGATGCTCCTGCATCAGACACCCAGGGTAATTTGAGAAGTGACCCCGTCACATCTCAGATGGTGGAGGAAAACCCAAAGGGTCGACCTCTACCTTAGGCAACCGGGATGAATCTTCAATAGGCCTTCCTTTCCATTTCACCAGATATTCTTCATACTTGCACATTCTGGTACTCCCTTCCCACCCGACTATCGAGAATTTCTTCGTCCTCCTTTTTGAAGTAGGTGTTGGAATCCCACCTTTATTCCATCGTTGGTACTTCCCTACGGTACCCACCTTCATGATGCTTTTGTCAAATGCGAAATGTTGAACACGAAATGTTGAATCCATCCCGGCAACTCTACACTCCTTATGTTTTGGGGGTAGATCAAGTCCCAACCCTTAGGTTTATCTCCTACCAAACATCTCGATGGGATTACCCGGACTCTGTTAACAACCTCTATCTACCCATCGTTTGTGGATGGTGTCTTGGTGAACTTCAACTTTGTCATTTTGAAGCTTCTTTACGGGGTCCTCCAAAAGTACCCCACAAATTTGGTGTCATGATCTAAAACAATACTTTTTGGCAAACCATGTAGCCTCACCACCTCTTTGAAGAACAAGTCAGCAATGTGGACTGCATCATGGGTCTTCTGACATGGAATGAAATGTGCCATCTTGAAAACCTATCAACCACCACAAAGACTAAATCATTCCTCATTGTGTCCTTGGCAAACCAAGAACAAAGTCCATACTTATATCTCCATGGCCTCTCCGGTACAGGTAAGGGCTGATATAAGCCTATATTTTGGCTCACTCCTTTATCCATTTGACATACCCTGTAGCTTTGTACAAACTTCTTCACATCATGTGACAACTGAGGCCAATAATAATGCTCACGGATAATGGCAATGGTCTTATCCTGACCAAAATGTCCTGCCATTCCTCCACTATGTTTCTCCTTTATCAGGTTCTCCCTCATGGAACTCCTTGGGATACACAATTGACTTCCCTTAAATAACATGCCATCCTAGATTATGAAATCCAACCACCTTGTCCTATCCACTATAATAGGTTCCTTGCAAGCTTTCCAAGCCTCACCAAAATCGGGGATCTTCTGTATAGTGTCTTAAGTTCATTAGACCCAACCACTTCAATCACCATCTTTGTCATCAATGTATGCCTCCTACTTAAAAGGCATCTGTAGCCTATTTGACTTCCCCACTCCTATGTCTCCAAAACAAGGTATAGCTTCTGCAAAACTCTACCCATTTCATATGCCTTTGATTTAATTTTCCCGCGACTATTTATGTACTGCAAGGTCTGATGATCAGTATATAGAACAAATTCCTTAGGCAACAAATAATGTCTCCATTTCTTTAATGCTTGAACTATCGCATAAAATTCTTGATCATATGCAGAATGCTTTCTCTTGGCATCATTTAACTTTTCACTGAAATAGGCAATGGGCTTACCTTCTTGGCTCAACACTACTCCAATGGCACAACCACTGGCATCACAATCCACCTGAAACACCTTGTTGAAATTTGGGAGGGCTAGAACAGGTTGTTTTGTCACCTTCTACTTCAATAGTTCAAAAAATTTTGCTGCTCCACTGCTCCACTTGAATTCTTTTCTATCCCCCCTCATTTTTTCAATTAGGGGTCCACAAATACTACTGAAGTTTCTAATGAACTTTCTATAAAAACTAGCCAAACCACAGAAAGATCTCACCTCGATACTAGTTCTTGGGGTAGGCCATTCTAGAATAGCCTTCACCTTCTCTAGGTCCATCTTGAGACCTTCTACTGAGACAACAAACCCCAAGTACACTAACTCCCTCTTCACAAAACTACACTTCTTCAGATTAATCAACAGTTTTTCTTCTCTTAACTTCTCAAAGGCTCTTTGAATATGCATCAGGTGCTCATCCAACGTCTTACTGAAAATCAAAATATCATCCAAATACATAATAACAAAAGTTCCTAAAAATTCTTTTAGTACCTCGTTCATGAGCCGCATGAATGTGCTCGGTGCATTGGTTAGCCCAAAAGGCATGACTAACCACTCATACAGGCCCTCTTTGGTCTTGAAGGCAGTCTTCCATTCATCTCCCTCTCGAATCTAGATATGGTGATATCCACTCTTTAGATCAATCTTTGTGAAGTACTGAGCTCCACTCAAACAATCCATCAGGTCACCCATCCTTGGCAGGGGAAATCTGTACTTGATTGTTATCTTGTTTATGGCTCGAGAGTCTGTACACATCCTCTACTCCCCATCCTTCTTTGGTGCTAGTACTGCAGGTACTGCACATGGACTCAAACTCTCCTATATCAAACTCTTTCTCAACAACTCTTGAACTTGTTTGTTCAACTCCTCATTTTCTACTGGAGTCATTCTATGAGCAGCCTTATTTGGCAATCTGGCTCCAGGAATCAAGTCAATCTGATGATTGATCTTCCTTATGGGTGGTAAACCCTCAGGTACATTATCAAAAAAAATATCCTAAAACTCATCCAACATCCCAGAAACTTCTTCTGGAACGTTCTCACTATCCTCCTTACTCACTTTAGGAATCAATGCATAACACACACGCTCATGCTTCATACCTTCTAAAAATTTTCTTCCATCTACATAACAAATTCTAGCACTACTACATACCTTTTCTTCAGCCTCCTTCAGGGGTTTCAACTTGTGACGAACCCCATCCTTTGTCAAGGAATAAGTGTTTACATGGCCATCATGTATAGCTCGCCTATCGAACTGCCATGGCCTCCCCAACAACATGTGACATGCATCCATGGGGATGATATCCGCAATTACCTCATCATGGTAGCTCCAGATCTTGAACTTTACTAGGCACTACTCATTGACCAAAACTTTGTGGTCTTTACGCAGCGAACGTAGATATGGATCGCGGTGCAGCATCCCTCTTCGAGCCAACTTTGTGACCATATCCTCTGACACCAGATTATCGGTGCTCCCACTGTCAATAATGACATCACAACATTTTCCTTCACACTTGCACCTTGTGCGAAACAAATTCTTCCTTTGTTCTGGTTCCTTTTCCTCGGTCACTAGGGCTCTCTAATCACTAGGGCTTCTCCCCTTTCAACATCATCTAAGTGTTGAGTTAAGGCCTCCTCATGCGCATCGCATAACCCCTTCCACGACATATACGGCCTTTTTATGCGCGCTTCAACCCGGGTGGTTGTGGACATTCATAGGCTCAATGCCCTTCTTCACCACACTGGAAACATATTCCTTTGAAACCACCTCTTTCAGATCCTTGTCCATATCTCCCTCGTCCTCTACCTCTTTGATCACCACTGTTTTGATCACGAGGGCGGTAGAAATTGTCATTCCTTTGGCTTCGGTTGGTACCCACATCTTCACTTTTCTTTTCATCATCATTTCGGCTTCTTGAAGGTCTTCCACTGCCCCTTCCACTTTGACCTCCTCCTCCCTTTTGCTTGCCATCAAATCTTTTGTTCAACTTTTCTTCCACCTTCAGAGCAAACTGGTACACATCCTCAATGGTGGTCGTGCGACTAGGCTTAACTCCTCCTGAATGCTCGGTCATAACCCATTAAGATATCGGGCTACCTTCTCCTTATTGGCCTCTGTGTGGCCCGTTCTGATGATTATCTTGTGAAAATCTTCAGTATATTCTTTCACAGACCTGCTTCCTTGCTTCAACCCTTGCAATTTCATCAACAGATCTAACTCGTAGTCCACTGGTATGAACTTCTTCTTCAGTTTCTCTACCATGTGATCCCATCTAGTGATATTTCCTTTTCCTCTTCGATTTCTTTCCAACTTGACCTCTTTCCACCAAATATTGGCATGGCCCTTCAACTTCATTTTCACAAACTTAACCCAATCTAGGTCCTTTATTTCCTCATACTCAAAATATTCTTCTAGCTTGTTGATCCAGTCGATCAACTCTTTCGGGTTTAGACTTCCAGAATAACTGGGGACTTCTGCTCTAGGTCTTTTCCTGATCTTTGAAATGGCCCTTATTAGCTGCATTTGGTCTTGATCAATTGCTTCTTCTTCCTCTTCTGCATTTGAACCTTCTTCTTCTCCTTCATCCTCACTTTCCTCCCTCAGGTTTAACCCTCTTCTTAACTGCTCTTGTAACACATCAATCTGTCTTTGGAGGGCTGCTAGTGCATCTCTTCCACTAGCATTTCTGCCACCGCGACCACCTATGGCACCACCATGCCTACCAGACATCACTCTTGGAGGCATATTTCTTTACCTCAACCCACAACCATGGTCCTGGTGTGAACTCCCTCACGATCGATGATTTGTCCACATGCTCAAGAAAACCCGCTCTGATACCACTTGATGAGGGCACAACCCGAGACACATAAAATAACCCACAAACAAGAGAATAATTTTATTATTCAAAAAATGGAGCTTCTTACATGTAGAGGATCTCAAATCCCCAAGTTTTACAACACACAAGTTACAGAAAGCTACAGAAGCAATATGTGAGCTTAGAAACCTGCCCATAAATAGAGCTCCTCTTTAGTTTGGAGCCAAAATAACATTCAAATTTGAGTTTAGGTGGTTTGGCACTGAAAAATTACAACTTGAAGTTCAAATTTCAAAAGAACATTTGCAATTTTATCTTCTAGAAAGTGCGCCAACTTCCCGGGGCCATAACTTTTGATCCAGGACTCTGATTCGTGAACCGTTTGAACCATTGGAAAGGTCTCAAAGTCAAGAACATGCTCTAAATTAGCTACACCAATTTTGGCAAGTTTTAGGGCTGATTCGGGAACTATAAGTGCCTCAAATCTAACTCGAAATATTTTTAGGTGTAAATATGGGCAACTAAAACTGCAATATCCTTCAACCCAGAAATAGAAAATAAAAACCGTAAATTGGGAATTTCATTATGATGAAAAGGGTATCCAAAAATGTAAAAACATCTAAAAACTGAGAAACTTGAAATTTAACTATTTTTGAGTGATGCAAGATTGCCCTTACACCATTGGATGCTCCTGCATCATTTTTGCGACAAATGAATGCAATTCTTTTACTATATCCGAAGTGCCTAAATGAATGCAATGAGCATTCTCAAATGTGATTTAAGCTCTAAAAATGACCTAATGCATATTTGTAAATGCAATTAAGATGTAGATTTTACCTATGATGATTGAAATTAACCCTATTGCAACCTATGATGCAATATGATATACAATTTTTTAGATTTTTTATATTTTTTTATACAATAAAGGATGCCTAAATGATGAATACAAAATAATGCAAAGTTGGCTCTAGATCTAGGATAATATGCTTCAAATTTTAGAAGTTTTATAATGTTAATGTGTGGGGTTCACCAAAATGATAAGGTGGAAAAGTGAAAACATAGAACTTAACCTAGAATTCATCTCATTTCCCTATGCATATCATTTAGAATTTGAGGGTGACAAGGGCACAAGATTAACTTACAACCTGAAAGGTGAGCCAATTAGCCCTTGGGTTTCAAATTATTTTTAGGAATGGGAGTTTGAAATGGATTTTTTATGAAATACAATGATGAAACTAAATAATAATGAAAATGAACTACTCTAATATGAAAATAGAAAATATGGAAAGTTATGGACAAATTTAGCTATCTGAAATAGACTAAACAGACTTGTATGCACCTATTATATACATTTGGAGCTAAATTTACAGGACTGAGTCACCTAGGGTGCTTATGTCTAAGCAACTAAATTTGTAATTTTTCTTCTCAATCCTCGAGTTTCTAATCAAAGTTTGCTTCCTTTCGGACCTCACTATCATCTTCTTGATTGGGTGATGTGATAATTGAGTTTTCATATCTTGCCAAGTTGTAAGGTATCAATACAATAATTATGAAAAGGTATTCAATCTTCCTCCAATATTCTTCAGATTTGTAACCAACGCATTCAAAGAGATAAGAAGGGTTGTGCCATTTAGGGTTTTTCCTTAGTCAAACCCCATGTTGGTGTTTCCACCTCCATAATGGTAAAATTGATTATAGAGAGCTTATTTTTTTGAGGGATAGAGACTAAATGATAAATGAATGATGAATCAACAATTGGATGCAACTTATCACTCAAATCTTATTCCTTAAAGGACTGAAGTCATGCACATCTCCTCAAGGCTTGATTCTAATTTGGATTGGATTGTTTTGAATACCTACAAGGGTTAGTCCTCACAAAAAAATGTATGCATAAACATAAAAAAATCACATAAAAATTGACATGATGCTCTGACAATGAAATGTTGCAATGACCTTACTCTTTCAATTGCTCTTGACTTGATAATAATTGCTTGATAATGCTCTTAATTTCTAATTCTTGCTAGATATTCCTTATTTTTTCCCAAATGATGAAGTGACTAGGTATTTATTCACAATAATTCTAATTTCCCACAAATTAAATTCCAATAGTTGACATTTGACATTTGAAATTCAAATAATAGTGAAAAATCTCACATATTAAATATTGGAGCCAAAATAGGGGACAAATTTTCCTAGGGCGCCCTTATCCTAGACCTATTTTGTGGGGTGTAAAGTGTCAAGAGAAAAATATTAAATTTCTACTTCAATTTTGTGCATGTGATTTCTTGATAAATGTTAAAATGGACCATAGAATGCATAATTTAGGAAATTAGGGACATAATTAGGTCCATGCACATAAGAGGGAGAAAAATCTAGTGTGAAATTGTCAAGGGTGACAATTTACAGCTCTACAAAAATGTCATGGAAGAATCCCATAATCCATGCAAAAACTAGAACATAATCATCTATAAGAATGAAAGTATAAATACAATGACATGATGACATTTAATAGCCATGCAAACAAGCAAAATTATAAGCCAATTTAAAAAAATAAAAACAAGGCTTAAAATTTATAAATGGTATTTGGAAAAACTACATGATAATTTGAGTTTCGGATATAATATTATAATATATAAGGTAAATAAATCATGTTGATAACTTATTCATCGTTTTAAACAAGGTAACATTAATATGTATAAAACCCATCAAAAAATCTCAATGCAATTCTTTTTTTTAGGCATGTAAACCAAATAAAAGGCCTAATTTTTAATGTTTCTATACGCAAAACTCTAATTGGATAAATGAACTCAAAACTTATACTTTAACTTAAAACATTGTTTGTAAACAAAGAGTGTAGAAATGTTGAAGAAAAAAATTAATGTCCACTAAATTCCCGTAATTATTTTTTTATTATCTAAAGAAAGCCCAAGAAATATAAACTATTCAAAATGGATTAAAAAAATGATAGGATCTCCTTTTTCATAAAATATCCTTCATAAAAAATGGAACACACACAAGAACAATATAGACCATATAGATAAAAAATTTATAGATTGAAGAACATGAAAGCCTAATATCTACCTAGGTTATGATGATAATTGCTTCCTCTAGCCCTTCTTTGCATCCTATAAAGTCATTTTTTCTCCTAATTTTTCCTCGCCTCCTCTAAAATTTTCCACCAATGAAAATAAAAACCTTACTTTATCCCCATCCCTCAACTTGTTTGCAACCCATCATTAATAGAAATTAGATGCTTGTTATGAAAATTTAAATTTTGTTTGGGTTAAAAAGAGATAGAATACTAATAATTTTAAATTCGGGCTCAAGAATGTATGAGAAATGATAATGAATGATGTGGTCAGGAGTGTCAACTATTCATATGATGTGATAGTTTCAAGAAATGTGGGTAGATATGGTAGAGAAATACATTTTTGGCATCTCACAAGACAAAAAAATGTTAAAAAATGAATAAGATTAATTTTTGATGATAAGATATGAAAAAATATTATGATAGGATAGTATGTATGTTAAGGGATGCATTTTGAAGGGAGAATAGTTAGCTTGATGAGAGAGTAATTGTGAACCAATTTCTCTAACATCATGTTGTCTATGTTGAAGAAACCAAATATAAAAAATGAAAAAAGTATGCGGGTGACACTCAATCTTCATACTTTCCCATCTTAGATAATGACTACGATCAAAAATTTTGTACAAATTAGTGAGAAAACATATTCTCTATCTTTATTATTAAATAAAAAAACAATTTAATGATAGATAAAAAACAATAATTTATTGTATAAAAATGTGAATATTGATATATCATATGGTCAATATATGATCTACATGATTATCATTGATGGAGGGCCACATTAATGTAAATTTAGTGGATTCTTGAACACATTGTTTTCTTCCATTTGCATTCACAATATTTTGAACACATTGGAACCAACCCCTTATTTCCATGAGCACACTTACCCAACCTATCATTGGTGTACATGTATACTACTTTATTCAACCATGGTAGGTTGCACCTTGGAAAACCTTTAAAATCCTCACTATGGTCCAATTTGCATATCATTTTATTTAAGTCTTTTTGTCTTATATTGTGAAAATTAATACATATGAACTCAAAGCCCTTGCCCGAATCATGTTTTTACAAATTTTTAAGTACACCCACGAAGAGTCTTTTCTAGGAAAAAATAATCCATAATTAAAACACTTTGATTCTTTAGATTTGGATTCTTGAATAAAGATTAATATTCTTAAACATCATCATCATTTTTAATCATGAATGAACAATGTGATGAAAGTCATATTTTATTGTGCACTTGATTTAACCTACACTCACTTGGAAACAATTGTATACTATTTTTTGGGGGGAGCATTTTAGTGAAGGGTATCATTTTTCCAATGAAATGGGGTTCTTATGGTGATGAAAAAGCACTAGAGTATGTAAATTTAGATATAAATTAATTAATCGATAATTAATCTAGATAATAGAGTTGGAATATATAATTTAAATGATGTATAAAAAATTAGGAAGTTATATTTAATTTCAAGAATAATAGAAGATAAAAGATTTTGATGTTATATTTTTTTAACTAATTTTATTTATTTATTTATTTATATTATTATTACTATTATTAGATTGTAGGAATTAGTCGAATATCTATCCCTCTATAAACTATAGTGCGCCTGGTAAAAAAATTTCATGTGATCAGCAACACTGGTGCGACACACCCTCCAGTGCCATGGGGACGATGGGGAGACTAGACCTCGTGACCTCTTGCCTACAACAGGATGCTTTAGCTAATTGAGCTAGGCCCACCACCCAACTAATTTTATATTTAATTAATTATTTTATAATTTTATTTACATTTATATGGTCATAAGATGAGACTATTGATGTCATTATAGAATGTATCCTTGCATAAAAATTAAATGAATGAGTTATGTGTAATTATCTCTAGCATCAAAGGAAGATAAAATATCATGAAGTCTCAAAGAATATTTTCCCTTGTAATAAAAAATATGTTTTTATTATAATATGATGAATTATCTAATCTAAACTAGTACAAAAAATCTAACGATTGATCATGTGCTCGACAACATTGATCTCAACTACTGCACGAATGATCTAGAACATGTAACTAATTTTAGTCATGTGAAAATAATCTAAGTATATGTGCATTTGAAAATCTATTTATTGTTTCCTTTTAAATATCTAAATGTGTCAAACTGTCATTTAGAGACATCATTGAGGGGCTTATTGGATTGATAGGTCAATGAGTTAGATCCTAGGTCACAGCCTTGGGCAAACCAAATCAACAACTATGAGAAAAACTAAAGACAACATGCATATACACCTAGATGGCTTGTATAATGATGCAAGCATGATTCCTTTTACACTATTAAATTCAAAAGTAAATTATATAGTGACTCTCTAATTGTATTCCCTAATTTTTGACACATCATGAATGGACTTAAAATACCATGACATAGTAAAATTTCACATGAGACTTTTGTCAAGTCAACTCGCAATGACAAATAGAAAGTTACGAGAATGTTTGGTATTGAATATAAGAATAATTTCCACACTTTGTAAGATTGACTTGGGTCAATCATGAGCCATATGCAAAATGATCCTCAAGGATAAGATATAAATATCAAGGCGGAGAATTAATTAATGGGCATCATGCCAATGAGAATGATTATGTTGAACTTAGTGCAAATGGGGGTGAAATGATGCTAGATAGGGATAAAACTATGAGCTAAACCTAGCATAAGAGTATAACACCAATCAATATATAACTATTGAATTAAGAGATCCTTGTTAAGGTGAGTAGAAATATAAATGTTTAATGATATTGGTATATGCTAATTTTTATTTTACATTTTTCCCTTAATTTTAACAGGATATATTTTTTTAAAAATTATTCAATTGTAGCTATATTTTCTTTTTATTCGGAGGTGTAGTGAGTTGGATGTGTAAAAGGAAGCTCATTGTTTCTTTTTCCACCATAGAAACATGGTATATGGCTGTTACACATGCCTCTAAGGAGGCAATCTAGTTATATAGACTTGGTAAATGTATTGGTTTTAATTATAGGATAATTAGAATCATTTGTAATAGTTAGATACTAACCTTGTTGATATACAATATCACTTTGTATGAAAAATGGTTGAAACTGTTAACTTCTTGTTAGATAAGGTTGATACTCTAGATAATATTATAGATTTTGTTATGAAGCTAATGACCACA
This sequence comes from Sequoia sempervirens, assembly GCA_007258455.2. NCBI lineage: Eukaryota > Viridiplantae > Streptophyta > Pinopsida > Cupressales > Cupressaceae > Sequoia > Sequoia sempervirens. The sequence continues at coordinate 110,582,915 of VDFB02086081.1, forward strand.
GATAAATTATCTTGGAGCAAGAAGGCTATGGGCCTTGATACTTAATTTAAAAAAAAAATTACATATGAATTTATTTGGAATGTATAATGTCCTGTGGGGGAATGTTAAGATTAAAGTATCATTTACTTTGCAATCTTATATATTATTTATGTATCTCCAATACTGTTGGAAGGTCTCCTTGGATGCCTAGAGTGGAAAAAAATATTATTTTTTAGTTTAGTTTCTCTAGGATTGAGAGTTGCCAATGGTAATTACAAAGCTATATTTAGCAAATCTCTCAATTTGGGCATGAGAATTGAGTAGTGAAGAATCTTAAATATTGTTAATGAGACCCATATGAGTTGCATGATGATTTTGGACACCTACCTTAGAATATGAGCCGTTATAGAGGAGATAAAAGTCAAAGATGTCACATAATATTAATATAGAGGTTATTTTTTATTTTCATAATTCATTGGAAGTTACATTTACATTTTTGAAATTTCCTCTTTATTTTGAATGTGTAAGTTTTTACATTTTACTATAGTTTGATGGAAGAGTTTTTAAAAAAATCATTTATGATATATCTCTCCTATTTATTTATAAATTAGAAACATTATATAATAATTTTAAAATAAGATTGTATATAAGATAATAAAATGTCAAATGTCTTATCTTTATTATTAAATAAAATTGCCGACATAATTTTTATTGTATAAAAATATAAAAATAATGTTTCATTAAATTGTGTGACTCTAAGATAAACACCAAAGCAATGATAGATAATCTACAAGATTATGATGGATAGAGATACCCAATAATGTAAGTTTAGTGGATGGAGGGCCACACTCACCACTCATGAAATTGTATTTTTCCCTCTGCATTAAAAAATATTTTGAACACATTGGAAGCAACCCTAGGTTTCCATGAGGGCACTTAACCCACTTGTCATTGGTGTGCATCTCCACAATTTACCCTTAGGAAACCTTTAACATCGTCATTATGATTTGATTTGCAATCATTTTATTTAGTCTTTTGTTTTATATGTTTGAAAATCAATACATATAAACTATATAAACTAAAAGCCTTTTGCCAAATTATGGTTTTTCACGTTGTTGAGTACACCCATCAAGATTTTTTTGAAGAAAACAAAAACATGCATAATTGGAACACTTGAATGACCCTTCTAGAGGAGAAAACATGATTTTGAGGATTCTTGAATAAAGATTAATAAACATTATCGGCATGACACGTGGAGGTCGACAAGTGTATTTGGAATGGGTTCCTCCCTTAATTTTGTTCTTTATTGTTCTTATATAAAATCAATTGTTCACTATTATTTTGGTGGAGGGTAACATTTTTTAATGAAGCATTATTGTTATTGTGATGAAAAAACACTACACCACACAAATTAATAACTAATTAATTTAGATAATAAAATTGGGATATATAATCTAATGGTCTATAAAAATTAAATAGATGAATTGAGTATTTTTATTTTGTAGTAGAGGAAGATAAAAGATGTCGATGTTCTTCTTTTAGGTTATTTTTGTTTATTCTGAGAATTATTTAATAGTTTTAGTTTTATTTATAGATATAAGTTATGTTTTTTTTTAATTTATTTACATTTGCTTAGTCATGATATGAGACTTTTTGAGACCACTGTATAATGCCTCTTAACATAAAAATTGAATGAATGAATTAGCTATAATTTGTTCTAAGATTAAAGGAAGATAAAAATATGTTGAAAGACCAGATAATTGTTTTCCTAATTATTGAAAAATATAATTTCTTCCTAATGTGATAAATGATTAAATCTAAACTAATACAAAATTCTTCAAATTAGCCATGTCCCCTATAAGGTTGATCTCAACTGCCACAAGAATGATCTAGCACACATAACTAATTTGGGTCACATGAGAATAATCTAACTAGATGTGCATTTAGAAATCTATATTTTATTTCCTTCTAAATATCTACATGTGTCAAGGTATCATCTAGAGACATCATTGAGGATTATATTATCTTGATAGGTTAACAAGTTAGATCCTAGATTAAGCCCTTTAGCAAGCCAAATTAACAACTATGAGAAAATTTGAAGACAACATACATACACATCTAGATGGCTTGTATAATGATGCAAATATGATTTATTTTATACTCATAAATTCAAACTAAAATTTTCTAATGATTATCTAATTCTATTCCTTCAATTTTAGCTCATAATGAATGGGTTTAAATATCATGGAATAGTAACATGTCACATGAAACATGTGCTAAGTTGGCTCATAATGACTAATAAAAAATGGTGAAAATGTTTAAATTTGAATTTAAAGCATTTGAATTCAAGAATCACTTCCACACTTTCTATGATTAACTTGGGTCAATCATGAGCCATATGAAAATTATCCTTGAGGATAAGATGATGATGTTGAATGCACAAGAAAACTGGGAGGACAAGAAATCTAGAGCTCATATACCATGTTAGAGTCACTCAAGAACTCAAGCCTCTAGGATCACCTACAAAACCAAGAAAAAAATTCTACAAGAGAGAAAAGCAAGATCGTATATTTGTAATAATGGATGAAAGATAATATAGCCAATATGTACTCAACATTGCAATGATATTGGATTGGAATGCACATATGATGCCTTGTTTATAAAGGAAAATTTGTGAGATAGGACTAGACAAAATCTTGGCATGTGTCTTAATCCTATATAATGAGACAACTAACTCAACATTATTAAATTACCTAGGAAAAATTATTAAGTGACATGATAAGATAAGATAAGATAAGATCGCATGACACCTAAGACTTCTAGAAATATTCCTTAGGACCTAAGTAAAATTAACATGTAAATAGGACCTATAAGTGAGCTAAATAGGTAAAACACCTATTTACACCAACAATACAAAAACACAAAATCCTACAATACTAGTAAGAAAAAAGCATACCACCTATGGTTTTTAAGCTTATCACCAACAAGCAAAAGAATTACCAAAACCCCAGGCTAAGTATGGTTCCAAATATAAAACTAATTTAATCTCATTTCATCTACTATAAAAATTCTAAAAGTTTTCACAATCAAGAATTTAAAAGAATGGCTCAACAAGATGAACCCATCCTTTTAAAATTACAACAATACATAACAAAATGCTTAGTCTAATCCATCTATAAAGTTGCAAAGTGATGACTTCTTCTTTCTCTTCCTTTTCTTATCTACATACTCCCCTATCTCTATCATACCATTTTTTGTACTTTTCTAGGTGATTAGAACTCATGTATTTCCTCCACCAAAACTCTAGATTCCTCATTACCTTTACTTCCCACTCCATACATCTCCCTTAACAAACTAAAGCGATTTTTTCCTCTTTCCAAATTAGTGGTGTTTACCTCCACATTAAATTCATAGTACATTCTCATTTATTGCATGTTAATGCATTTAACTCCACTTTATCCAGAGTCTATTTTGTTACAAGTATGTGTAGTTGGTGTTTTTTATTAGAGGTAAAAAATGGGTTTTGAAGGGGCCCAAAACCCTTTACAAAAGAAAGCACTTGAACTAAAGAAAAAAGAAATACATCAGCAAACAACCCCACAACAACGACCCATTAGCAAAAAAGCAGCCAAAAAGGAAGGAGAACCACCCAACAACACTACATACTTTTTAGAATGTCTGTCGCCTCCACGTCGCAGTCAATACCTTTCTGTGCATCATCAAAAACATCAGAAATTTCCTTTCCAGAAGCCCCTCCTTGAGCTTTAGTTTTGTTCCTAGTACGTGCTCCAAGACCACCTGTATTTACCTCAGAAATCAAAACAATACCTTTTTCACCACTCTTCCCAGCAGCAATAGCTTCACCCATCTGCTTACCAGGAGTAGTATTCCCATCATCATGGGAAATATCTTTCTTCTTCTTAGCACTAACCAGAGGAGAGGCAACAACAACAGACTCATAATTACCAACAATTTTAAGACTCTCCCCATTTCTCATCACAGAGTCCCAAACTTTCCCCATTTGTTCCTCAAGATTGAGGATTCTTTCTTCCATACTCTACTTCATTTGGAGGATTTCCTCTACCACCGTGTCCACCACAGTGTTCAAGGATTCAAACAACTCATCAATTTGGTTCTAAATAGAGGACCCCTCAATCTTGTTAACCATACCCCTAACTTTGACATTTGTTTTATTGAGCTCATGGAAAAACCACTTAAAAATATTAAAGAAAACAATAGACCCATCACACGCAGTGCCAAGAACATCAGATAAATCATCTCTATCAATATTAAAAACCCCTTTACCCAGGGCATCCTCCCCTTAGAAGAACTATTCCTATCCTTTTCAATAGGGGGTTCCTTACCTTTTTCCACAGTGACCAGAGTTTTAAACTTGCGAATGGAGCTTGCAATACCCTCAGCCATCGCTTTTCTCTTCATAACCCTCTCTAGGTCCTCACCCTGGGTCTTCAGAGCACCATTAGTAACCCCAAACTTCTCTTTCATCTGCATAGCTAGCTAAACACTCAGGGAAACATCAGCAAAGAGGTCGCCCACAATTGTGAGAGGGCAACCCTGCACTCCAAAATCTAACTCGCAGACTGCAAAACCCTTTTCTTCCCACTGGCTTCCCCAATGTCCTTCATCTTTGTGGTTGGAGGTAGAGACGAGGCCTCTCCATACAAGTCATTCCTAATATTTGGACCCCTACTCGTGTTACATCCCTAACTTTAACTATGTTTTACTTTTTACTTTTGAAGTAAATAGTAGATTCTTACGCATAACTCAATGATTTAATGTTAGGAAAAATCAATGTTTTCATGAGTTAGGTTTATTTGACTAAAATTGACATGTGTTCAAAAAATTTCAAGGTGTGATGATTTCATATAAGGATTATGAAATGATTAATAATACACTAATCTTGAGTTGGTGAATGCAAGTCACATTCAAGGAACAGTTTTCGCCCTCCGAGAAAAGGAGGGAGAGCATCATCGAAGAGAAGGGAATAGATATAAGGAAAATAATAGTTTCAAGCCATCTTAAGTCTTGTGTAGGTGCAAATTGGTCGAACCTACTTGAGTCAGGTGAGTGATACTCAACTCTCTTGGTCTAAGTTTACTTCTCGACTCGACAAGTTGTCGATGTCGTTTAATGTCTAGTGCATGTTGTTTAACATGTTTAGAAGCTTGTCGATAGTACTCAATTAGTCGAGCTTTGTGTTGATATGATTCTCTTAGGGGTTATTAACTCTCTTTTTAATATATAAAACAATGAATATATGAATGTCGGTATACGTGAGATAAGGTAATCATATGTACTCGTATAGATGGGTGCATGGATGCATATATGCGTACAAAGACATAGATATTGTCAACGTACAAACATTTGCGTTCAAGTATGTATGGATACATACACACATGCATAGGTTATTTCAATGAAAATGACTCATGTATAAATATGTTCATATGTGTATGATGTGCCACCTTTATATGCTTTTAATTATTGGTTCTCATCATGATATTACATGAGGATGCTGATCATTTAGATCAACATTGAGTTCATTTGGTTTTGGCGAGTACGTTGATTGGACAACATAACGAACTATGTCGTCAACTCTTTCCCATGAAACTTTTAGTTTCTTTAAAGGTCATTATGTTGAAATATATGATTAAAATCTTTAATGGCTAGATAAGCCAAGAGCTAACCAATGAGACTTAACTCTTAGTAAAGAGAATCTCGTGAGTCATGTGTGGTAGATATTGTTCAATTCTTTTAATCTATATTAGATCAGACTAAGATACTTCCAACCACATACTTTTCAATATTTAGCCCATATGCACACCCCTAGGGCCACGACAAGCATTCTTGGCAACAATTATATTCATTGTGCCATATTTAAATATCCTCATAAGGTTATAAGAGCCACAAATGGATAAAGTGGATTCGGGCATAGATGCACCAATATATATAAATATAAATATATCTTGCTAAAATATCAATTGGTTCGTTGTTTGAGCCACATCTATAATGTTTTTGTAGGAAAGGATTACTATATTTCTATGAGTATAATCTAATACTTGCAACAACATAGTAATTTTTGGGTGGTTGATGTTATCTTTTGAATGCTCTTTTAAATGTTCTTGAGCCATGGATAGTATGCAAGGCTGACCCTCGTACCCATGATGGCATGATCAATGATTGGTCATTGTCACTTGTTGAGTCACCCACACGTGCCAGAGTGTTGTTGCAACCGCCGGTAGTGGCCTTAACTATCATTCAAGAAACAGTTATTAGGGGGAAGGCGTCAAGAGAAGGGATAGTCTTAACTATCAGGGAGGAGAGTGCAGAGGGGGAGTGCTTGGTCTGTTCATGGCAGAAATAAGTTAAAATCAATATGCTTGTGATAGGATGACAATAGGTTAATGGGGAAAAATATTAGGACCCGTCTCCTGTCTACACTAAAATACCATAGATTAAGAGGTGACTCCTCTTGGAGTGAGAGGAAGGATAGTGCACAATAAGAATTGAAAATGACACCCGTTTGTGGAGGAGATCCATCTCCTGTGTGCATTTCAAGTGGCAGGTCAAGGGAATGGGGCACTGTGAAAGATATTACAACAGTATTAGAAGAGAATAAAAAGTGAGAAAGGAAGGTGGCCTCTGGTGGGAAAGTCATTAAAAAAAAAATGTTATGGGAGGTTGTGCTCTCACTACGCTAGGAAGAAGATGCAAGGCAAGGAAGATCATGGAACCAAACAGGTAAGATTGCATTCAAAGGCTTCATTCAGGTAGAATGAAAGTTTGTAAGAATATTGTCTTTCATTTGTTTGCATTTCAATTTTGTATCAATTGCGTCGAGCTTTTCATAGCTAGTTTATGTATTAAGTTTCATAGAAACACTCTTATTTGTAGAGGCTTGAGGTTGATAAGGCCGAGTCGCATAGTGCCACATATTTATTGTGTTTAAGCTTAAGGCCATACAACTGAGCTATAATTGTATTACATTCCTTACTGTGTTTAAGCTTGAGGCTTGAGGCCGAGCTTCAATACTTATACCATGTACCCATGCTAATAACTCTCGACCACATAGGTCAAACTATATTGTAATGTATGTTGTGCTATGTTTATGGTTCTAGACCACAAAGGTCGAGCCCTACACATAGGAATCCATACGGTAACCGTGGCTTGAGGCCATCACGATTGGGTTCATACATAAACCCCGATGTATATTTACGTCGATTAACGATATGGCATGGATAAATAAAAGGGTTAAGACTCATATAACAAGTTGAGATTGAGGTATTCAAGGCATAAGAAGTGCCGAGCAATAATGTTTATTACTTATTAAATGGATACGGTCTGCATTTACTAACATGTCCATCATGACTGTATGGATGGTCGATACGACCTTAAAACTAAACTGTGCTTGTAACACTCAAATCAAATGTTGATTCAATTTTCATGAAAACCAATTGTGGGTAAATAAGGGTTATAAAAAAATAACCTTAGTGGGGATAGTATTTATCACCCAAAGCTCATGAGGTTAATTAGAGCTAATCACCATTATGAAACCATTCTTTTGGTTAAGGAAAGGTATTCCTAGAGTAATTAGAATATGATTCTGACTTACATGATACATTAAATTGAAGTTATGAGCCACAAAAGACCTAGGGTGGTGAATATGGTTCACTTTAAGATATAAATTGATAGTGGATCAAGGTGACGTGGAGTCACTAGTTCCTTGTCACGAAAGCAACCCATTGAATCATAAACTAGCGTAGGATGGGACTCGAGTGTCCAAACATGGATGATGAATCGAATTGATTTCACTTTTTACTTGAACTAGAGAGAAAGGTCAATATGAATTTACTATAGGACATGACAACTTATAAATCGGGTCAACATGTTGGACATACAACAATGTTCATTGTGCAAAGTATATGTATGTAAATCTTTGGCAAAGTAATGCATTGGTCTGCATGCATTTTCGGTCCACAATGTTCTAGATGGATTAGTGTCTCCAATTGTGTCATGCATAGTTAGAGTGGATCTATAGTTGCATGACCATGAGACATTAGGAAGGACACACCACCTGATACTCAGATGGCTAACAAAAAGGATTCCTAATAACTAACCTTGAGCATTATGGAATGATTGTATTCTTTTAGATATTAGATTAGTAAGGAAATGCCTCGAATACTATGCATATTTATGCTACGTGAAATATGAACTTGAGCTATGCCAAGTGGTCTAGGAAAGGCTAGAAGCATTTTGTTCGTATGTTTTGTTACACTTAAGTTATTACCTTTGGGAAACAAGGTAGTTTGTTATTTCCTGGTAATGGGTTAAGAGAAGCTAAACCCTGGTATTGAAACAAGGAGGATATAGGAAATCTATAACTCTTTTTCCGGATATGGCATTGTAGGTATATATAATGATTGACAGTGTAAGGACGAGAAAACCATATTTGATCGACAGTGAAAGGTTGAGAAAACCATAGAACAAGGCAGGAAGGATTTATAATACCTTAAGAGATTCTACAATAATGATGAAACTCAATTTAATGTATCAAGATGTTGGGTATTGAATCTTGAGAGTAAAATGGTAGGAAGCCATTAACCCTAGATATTGCAAGGATGCAATAAGGGACCTTTAAAAGGTTTGACATACCTAAATTTTTACATTGAATGAATATCCTAGATTAAGGATTAGTTCTACGTCAGATTGGCTAAAATGGATTTTCTATATAGTCTAGTTTGTGTCTAGAGTACCAAATAAAGTAAGCAGACTATAGGATGAGACAGATCCAAGATGCGTCAGAGGTGAGTGTCTTAATGGCATGACCAATCAGAATGATCATACTTAGCTAGAAGGGATCTAGAGTTGTATGGTCAATTGAGTTTTGTAGGACACATCCCTAGGACTAAGATGGAGAAACCTGACAGTTCCTTATATCTATACTCTTCGAGAAGGGCCGGGTTACTTCCAGTTTGGAAGTGCATGGGGGACCACTTGAGTCTGTGGTTGGAGGAAAAGCACTCGGATGATGCTCTCCCTATGTAGCAGTAGACTCTCTGAGGCTTGCGAAGATAGAGATCAACATTCCAGATGCAGTGGGCTCCATGTTCTGGCTACGACAGTCAAAACCTATGAGGTAAAACTAATATTTATGCTAAGTGTATCTTATGTGAATAAATGAATATTGTAAGGAATTACCTTGATTCTAGTTATGATTACATGTGAATTCAAGTTTGAATTTATCTAGAAAAGTTGTACTGTTGTACTTTATTTTTGTGCTTATACAAATGTTTTTAAAAAAAAAATTCTCTCATGTTTACTAAGTTTATTTACCTTCTAGTAAATTCTTGAGATTACTTGAGTATTAAGTGGGTGGTTGTTACAACTCGGCACCACAAAAACAACTTCATCACTATGGGTTAAATAATCAACACCATCACAATCCTCCCCTTTTTTCTTCTTTCTCGAGGGATGGAAATGTGGACCCCCTTCTAGAGAAGCAATAGAATCTAGAAAAAACTCCACATCATCCTCTTTACCCAAAATCAACTTCCTTCTCTTGGCCCTTTTACTAACAATTTCATCATCAGAAGTCGTATCATACCCTTCAATAGGTTTTTTACTCTTCAAGGTAGCCAAAGGTTTGGGAACCTCAAAATATTTTGCATATTTGAAAATCAGGAGAATTAACCCAACATGTAAAATAGGATTTTTTGGGTTCTTCTTGTGATCCTTAATCCCTGCATCAAGAGACATAAGAAGATAAAACAGGAAAGAAATCCTCTGCTTGTGATGAAAGTGATTTAACAGAATGAAATGATAGTTACTCACCGCCAAGAAACGACCTTCTAGGGTAATGTAGCACATCAATTCCTTCGCAACATCCCCCCATAGGGCCTTAAGGGAGCTGCGTTGATAACCGCCACTCTTAGTAGTCTTTAAGTCCTCTTCATCATCTTTGAAGAAATTTTTCATTGCAGCCTGTGCCTCCTTTTTATCCCTAAAAACCTTCATACCATCCATAGGTAGACCGATAATTGCAGTGATGAATTCCTTATTCACCTCAAACTCAATCCCATAAAGTTTAAGTACTCTATCATTCCAACCCTTAAGGAAGAGCTCCATCACCTGAGGGTTGTTTCCATGAAGCTTCTCTAGATAAGGAGTTAATCCTCCCTTAACCAACACCTTCCAAACCTCCTTCTTTTCCTTCGCAACATTACAAGATTTGGGTTCAACCCGATTTCTATCAGCCCTATCTTTCTGCAATTCACACCAGAAACCGGCTTACATACACAAAGCCCAACACAAAGAATACTCTGGAACCCAATGCCAAAACTACCTAGAATCCATGTGAGGCCAAAACTAGGACAGGGGATAATAACAATCCTTTGTCTACGACACCCTACACCCATACGAATCACTTGATTCAAATCTTGTACCCCATTCTTATTCATAACAATATTCCACATGATGAGAAGCTTGCACGTCACCTACCATAATAGGACTTTAATCCAAATGAATTCAGCACTCATCATTTATCATGGTAATAGCCTCTATAGGAAGAGGGTCGTATTGACCCCACTCCCTAAAATATCTTACACCTATGTTTGTGAAAATATATGCAAGCCTATTTCCCTCTCTAAGGATATGTGCGATATAAAACTCATCAAAAGACTTTAAAATATCTAATGAATCCTTTATTAAAGACTCAATAGTCCAAGAGGGAGGAGTGCTATTTTTCAAATTGTTTATAATATTCAGTGAATTCCCCCTCCAACCAAACTTTTTTAAAACCTTTGGTTTGAGCCAATTTGAGACCATGATAGGTTGCAACTATTTGTAGTTGGTGTTGTCATTGATGTCAACGGGCTTATGTTTGTATTTTCACTAATGTCAGCTGATGATGGTTGAAAATTTGTGATGATGCTTTGATTAGTTTCATTATGTTGTCATTAGTAAGTGTTACTGGTGTCAACCTCTAATGTTTCTTTGATAAGCTTCTATTTGTGGGTGTTGTTTGGTTAAGTTGTTATGTTACAATTGGCTTGGTGATGATGAGGAAGTGGTGAATATGATGAGAGTGTATTTCAAGTGCTTGGTTTCCAAGTGCTTTTGAGAAAATTTAAATAAAAGAGGAAACAATGTGTTGTAGAGGTGTTGTGGCATACAAAGTAGAGTTATGGTTTTTCTCTGCATTTCTTCTATGTTGAAGATTTGGTTGTGAAATTTGGATATGTTGATCAGAGGTATTCATAGATGTTATATCCAAAGTTTCTTGGTCTGGATCATTGTGAAAAAAATTAAATGTTCACTAGTGTGTGAACTGTGTTGTAGTGTTGTTTGGGAGAAATGGGTTTTCTCCACATTTCTCCATAGTTTGATTTCTAATACTACGGTTCTATAAATGTGTTGATAAGGTTCATATATACCTTCGATTGAAGTTGTTAAGTGGTTTGGTGCTTCACAAGTTTATTTCTTGAGTTACAATGCGTGGAAGATTATTTGGGTGTATAGGATGAGTTCATTCCTCAAGTGAAAGTTGTTGTGAAGGAATTTGTTGGATTTCAGGGTGTTTGTAGAATATTCCAAATTGTGTTCAAGTGATATTTATTTTTTGTGAGTTGTATTTGGATCAAAGGAAACGTGTACTTAAATGTTTGATGGTGTTTAGACAAGTTCGGTTGACCTTGGATGTTTACACTAAATGCAGATTTGCTTTGATGATTTTGGAAGTGTGGTGTGGCATGTATGAGTGAATGTAGGACTGAGAGGTGTGATGTGGTCTTCCTTCATTCCTCTCCATCGTAGGAATGTTTTGGTTCCAACCTAATTTGAATTTGCATGGTTAAGGTGCATAGTTGACCTTGGAGAATGTTTTCAAGGTTGAAGAAGATATAAATAAGTGTTGTGTTGATGGAGGATGAGTGTGTAGTGTGTGTTATGTGAATTGCAGAGGTGTAAAGTGAGAATTTGTGAAGTGCAGTATAAGCTTTAATGAGTTAAACTACTGGAAGCAATGAGAAAAAGGTGTCTATAATATTTAGAAAGGTTGTGAATGTGTTGGTGATGCTATGGTGGAATTTCATGTTTCATTGAGATGGACTTCTCACTATAACATTCTTCTTTTCTTATTTTCTACAATCTGGAAGTGAGCCATTTTTTCTTTTGGGCGGTGAGCTTATTGTATTTAGTGTTGTAATTACTTTATATTGTGAGCTAATCCTCATGTGGTTTTCCCTTCTTTAGTTTTCCATGTAGATCTGGTGTCCTATTATGCATGGCACTGATGTATTTCAGTTTGTATTATTTTATTTCATGTTAAATCATTCTAACAGATTAAAGTTGTTAAATTTTATGTGGATCTGAATATTAATGAGGGTTTTGATGTTTTAATATAAAACTGATTCACACCCCCTCTCAATTTTCTTGTGAATTCAATAATTGGTATTAGAGCATGGTTCCTTGGAAGAAAGCTTAACTGATTGAGGTAGACCTTGGATGGCACACAAGAGAGATGCTCCTTTGTTTGATGGATCTGATTATGCATTCTAGAAGATAAGGATGAAATGTTTTTTGGTATCCCTTGGATATGGAATTTGGAATTCTATTGTGACTGGATACACTATGCCTACAAATGTTTTGAGTACTGATAATGAGATCAAGGCCTATGAAAAAAATGGTAAAGCAAGGTATTCTCTTTTAAGTGGTCTTTCTAATATTGAACTTGTGAAAGTTATGAATATGAAAACTACTAAAGAAATCTGGACAAAGTTGGAAAGCATTTATGAAGGAGATCAAGCAAGCTAAGATGCGGAGTCTAAAGATCATGTTTGAAAATATGTGGATGTCAGAGGATGAAAACATTACAAGTTACATGTAGAAAGTGAATGAAGTTATCAATTCCATCAGAGGGCTTGGTGGAAATCTTGAAGATGGTGAGGTGGTAAAGAAGGTACTGAGAACTCTACCTAAATCCTATAGTCATAAGGTTTCTACTATTGAGGAATTTTAGAATCTAAATAATTACTCTAGAGATCAACTACTTGGCACTTTAACTGCTTTTGAATTAAGAGAGTCTGGTTCAAGTAATGCAAAATTTAAGACTTCTTTTAAGGTTGGGAAATCAAAGAATACTAAGGAATCAAATCAGGAGGATCTTGATGTGTACCAAATTTTTTGAGGAGAATGAAAAGGGGTACTGGTAAATACAAAGGTAAGTTACGTTTCAAATGTAAATCAGTTGTGGAAAGATAAGTCATTATGCTTCAAGATATCCAAATAGAGCTTTAAATGACAAGAACAAGGAAAAGAAAGGTAAATAAATTAATAAAATCTATTATGTTAGAGAATATTCTAGTATATCTCATGATGAGTCTAACTATGGGGGTGATGAGGATAGTGAATTCTTGTTCATGGATATAAAATTTGAGTTTAATTCTACAAACTCTGAGAGATGTGTGAAGTGCTCTGGAAGTAGGTCATAATGCTATGGTAACTGCTTTTCATGCTAGATAGGAGAAGAACTACTGGATCATTGACAGTGAATGCTCATATCATATGACCGATGACAAATGTAAGTTTGTTAGACTTGAAAAATATGAAGGGGGTGTTGTTAAGTTTGGTGATGATACATCTACTAAGATATGTGGAAAAGGTTAATCAGTTTTTATGGGAAGCATAATATAGATGATGTTCTTTATGTCAAAGGTCTAAGGCATAACATCTTGAGTGTTAGAAAAATGTGTAGCAAAGGCTATAATCTTATTTTTTAGGATGATGGATGTGAAATCAGAAAAGGCTCTAGAACTGTGGTTGTTGTTGGAAAAAGGATAGATGGAAATGTTTATCAATTTAAAGGTTATAATGGTCACTGCTTTATGAATCAGATTAATGAATGTTTGCTATCACATAGAAGGATGTGTCACATCAATTTTATAGCTTAGTGAGAATCATTTCAGTTCAAGTCGTGAAATATCTGCCAAAGATTACAAAGCCCATCAATGTTGTCTGCAAGGAATGCCAAATTGGGAAGCAAGCAAGAAGAAGTTTCAAAATCAAAGAACAATCTACTACTAGAATATTGGAGCTAGTGCATACAAACCTTTGTGGTCCTACCAAAGTAAAAATTCTTCAAGGTGACATGTACATTTCATGCTATTGATTGATGATTATTCTAAAATGACTTGGGTTACTTTTCTCAAAGAAAAATTAAAAGCCCTAGCTAAGTTTAAAGCATTCAAAGTTATGGTTGAGAATGAAATGTACATGAAAATCAAGTGTTTGAGGTCCGATAGAGGTGGAGAATTCACCTACAATGAGTTTAACAGTTTTTGTAAGAATCATGGAATAAAAAGGCATGTATCTACACCTAAGAGGGCAATCCCACAAAGTTGGTTTACAATTTCTGGGAGATTCTGATTTTTGTTGAAATCACATATTTTTGGAAAATATAATGATTTAAGCCTTAAAGAGTTCCATTTAAAGCATTCCAATCGAAGATGGTTTGATCAAACTACCTTAGATCAAACCCCCTTGGATAGGACCCCGCTAGTTTTAAGCCACACCTATAACAAAGTCTCCTTTACACCTATCAAAATGCTAATAAAAAACCACTTTTGATTTACCTTTTGAGGGATCAAATGAATTCATTTAATTTTCATTTTTTTTAAGTATGTAGTCCTTATTATAAGCTTCCCAAAAAGTATAATTTTAAATAAATTTAATTTAATTATTATATTTATTTTTTATTTCTTGTGAATGTAGGTTTTTCACCGAAAATCAAGCTCTTTGTTCTGCACATGTGGAAAAATAGAAGATTATCAAAAAAAAAATTGAAAAATATGAGTGCACTAGATATTGAAGTCCTTGATCCAACAAAAAAAATTTGAATTTAGATACATACAAAAAAAATTATGTGTTATACAGTCCGCCTATATCTGAATTGTAATTGGTTTGACTTCGAAACTTGATTAAGGAAAAAATATTCAATAAAACACTATGAAACCAATTGGAAGCACTAGATATCATAGTTAAAAATCTAAATTCAAAAAAATTATAATTTTATCCTTCATGGAAAAAAATTTGTGTTATACGGTGAGCGTCACTCCTTAAAAATGGTGTTTACTGAAAAAAAGTAGTTTTCGAAGGAGATGAAAAAAGAAGTGCAATCTGATTCCAAAAATTTTGAAAAAAATATATTTAGAATTTTTAGACAAAATGTCACAAATCACTAGATTGTATCATCTTCAAATTCGTCATGGTTTAGCCGCTATAGGTGCCTGAAAGTGAAGATTTAGCTAGAAAAAATTAGTTCAGTGTCCAGTTTGGCCAAAAATTGTAAACTAGTATTGTGGGATCACCCAAGAATCCTCAATAGAATGGAGTGGTTGAAAGAAAGAATAAGACTCTTTAGAAAGCTACAAGAATAATGATGAAAGAGGAAAACCTAATAGAAGTCTACTAAAGAGAAGCAATTCAGATTGATGTCTACATACTTAATAGAGTTCAAGAAAGAGTAAATAGTGCAATGACTCCCTATGAGTTGTGATATGGAAGGATTCCTACTGTCAAATACTTTAGAGTGTTTAGAAGCAAATGTTATATTGGAAGAGATGGAAACTTGGGAAATTTTAATACAAGATCTAATGAAGGTATCTTCCTTGGATATTCTACAAGAAGCAAAGCTTACTGGTGCTACAACAAGAGGTTGAAGAAGATTGTTGAGAGTGCAAGTGTCAAAGTGGATGAAGAATTATAGAAGAACTTAGTGGTGATAGATGCATATGAATCAGGTGAGTCCTCTTGTAGAGAGAATGGAAAATATGAAGGTAAGGAGAAAGAAGTTTAGATTGAAGAGGAAGAATATCTGGAAAGGATCCCTAAGACTCCTAAGTATGTGTAGAAGAATCATTCTAAAGATCAAATCATTGTTGACAAAAAAAAAGGTGTGATAACAAGGAGAAAATTTGCAATGATAGAAGAATAGGTAAATCCATGTTTACTTTCCAAAGTGTGAACCCTAAATCTGCATTTTACTCAAAAACAAACAAGCATGAGTATTGTTAGTTAAATCAAGCAAATCGGATATAGAATCCCTATGAAATAATTGCTCATGTTATATATGCAAACAAAGTAAGTTATCAACATAAGCTAAGTGAAAGCATGAGAAAAACAAGAGTCAAATTCTATCCCATAGTGGATTGGTGTCACATGTGCTAGTGACCCTTTCCCAATCCTTGATCAAAGCTTAAGATAAAAATGCTATGAAGATGGTGGAGTGATGATGAGCAAAATCAGTTCTCAAACCAAGAGAGTGACTTTGCATAAAGATTGTGGAGGATTTGCTTGAGGATGAAGCCTCTCATTTAAAGATTTTCAAAATGCTAAGTGTTGAAGAGGGACCAATGTGGGACTAAGATTGGACAAATGAAAGAAGGACACTTGTCAAGTGGTGATTGGTTGATGTATGTGCAAGATTTGGGAAGAGTGACCATGAGAGAGAAAATTTGAATTCAAATTTTGCAATGAATGCTGAGTTTGACCTTTGGAAGGGGACATGTAAGAGACATGTAAGGCCTCATAAATGCTCTGTTGAGTGTACATGTCCACTTGGGGGGAGATTCAAACTTGGAGAATATTCTCCCTTTATGCCAAGTTGAAAATAAAGATTTTGATAAATCAATTAAATGCAATTTCATGTGCAAGTGGCCAAATCTAGAGAATGCAAGTGGGTGAGATTAGCATTAGATTTAATTAGGATTAATTAGCTAGGATGATGATTAGGATGCTTTGACTTTTATGACTTAAATATTTGATTTATTTAAATCAGAAAAGGATGGAATATGCATATGATGGATGTTTGATTTATTTGATTAAAAAGGTTGATGATAAGTTTGATTTATTTGATTTAAGCTGATGACTTTAGGAGATTGATAAATAAACTTGATTTATTTTCCGAATGGATGAATATGACCTAGTTGAATGCATTATGTCAATTTGACGTGTCTACATTTTGCCCCTCTTTGAAGCAATGTACTTGTTGCGTTGGTTCAAAGAATAAAATTTCTACAATCAAAATCAAAAAAATTCTGATTTTAAAGATGCCCCAGCGGAAAGAAGTACACTGGTACATTGCCCCCTTGAGAGATCGAGCGAAAAGATTCGATTTGAGGGTCGATCTCGCGATAAAGAGGTTCAAAATGGATGGTTATGGATGATGATGCAAATGAGATGATTTCAAGATGCTTAGAATAACAAATCTATATTATCCTAAACAACTTAAATGATGATATGATATGAGATGGATGAGATTGATGATGTGATATCTTGTGATTATGCAATGGATGATTTATGAGATGCTTAGACTAACATATCTATATTATGATGATGATTATGCAATGCATGTAAAATGATCGATGTTTCCTATGATGTATGATATAGATGATATGTGGTATGCTAATAGTTTCGTGGATGCAAGATGGATGCATGATGGATGCAGGATGGATGATGATGTTAGTGCAGAAATGAGATGATGACAAGAGGATCCCACAAACCAACATTATGAGAGATGATGATGAGAAATGACGATGAGAAATGATGATGAGAAAAGATGATGAGAAATGATGATGAGAAAAGATGATGAGAAATGATGATGATAGATGGATGATTTGCTTATCAAGGATTGGGATTTTCAAAGGGTCACTTACTTTATGTTTGATAACACACCTAAGTACGATGCATCAAGGTATGAAGGACCAGGATGGTGTTGTACTTAGTGTGATGGAATTTGACTCGACAAATAGATAGGAGTATTCATGTTCACACCTGACATATAGAAACCTTGCTAGGATGCACTTTAGAAGTTTTAAACACCTCGGACCAAAAAACGGAAAGGTATAACCAATCAATGCAATAGTCAACAAGCCATCCAAAACATCCTCTATACATATCTAACAAAGCAAGTATTCGCCAAGTTATTTTACAAGAGCGTCCAACAAGCACAATAGACAAAAGATAATGATCGTTGCCCCATTCCTATCTCTCTAAATCCTTCGTTCGGATATCATCGAGAGGTCCTTGGAATGAGCACAATAAGATAAATCAAAAGAAAAGATCAAGTACACAAACAAGCCAATGTTCTTCATACCTCTATCCAAAGGGATTTGTTTTGATAGGATAAGAATCCAAGTGATATCCAAAATGATGCCCATTGTCGGAACGATATATCCTAGGACATGCATTGTGGAGGATGATGATGGTTTGATAAGTTGATTGATAGGCTTTGATATAAGGTTGACTGACATGTTTGTGATTGATCAAGAGTTTGATTTTGTTTTAACGGTTTGTTGTTTCGATTTTGATTTTACGATTGAAGCTTGCATTTGCTGACTGTTGTGATTGTTTCTATTTGCGCCAAAGGATGAAGATGGATCGTTATTATGGATGATTGATTATTGCGTGCAAGCGATGAGACAGATGGATTTTTCAAATATTTGGATGTTTTGGATGTTTTTGAAATGTTTTGAGCTTTTTTGGTATTTTTGATTTTTCAAATGTTTTGATTTTTTATTTTTTCAATGTTTTTGATTTTGTGTTATTTGAATTTTTTGGATTTTGATGTTTTTGAATGTTTATGGATTTTGATGTTTTGAATGTTTTTGGATTTTGATGTGATTTTGGATGTTTTGGATTTTTGTGTCTTGGGGGCTGATCGATTAGCCTTGCCTACGCTTAAGCTCATAGACGACGTAGTTCGGATTTCAATGTTTTGATGTTTTTCCGACTTTTTGAGTGTTTTTGGATTTTTGATATGTTTTGGATGTTTTGGATTTTTGCATGATTTTGATGATTTGGATATGGACATGTGTGATGATATCGCTTTTTGGGATTTTGTTGAAGATCAAGCTAAGTTTGAACGATCGAGTCGATGGATTGATGATGATGATAACATTGTTGAGGATACACAACAATGCAAGGATTGGATTGATCAAGATTGATGATGATAACATTGTTGAGGATGCACAACAATGCGAGGATAGTGTTAAGAAACACAATGATCAAGAAGGATATCCCAAAGATGATGATGGATTGATGATGATTTGATCAAGACTAATGATGATAACATTGTTGAGGATGCACAACAATGCAAGGATAGTGTTAAGAAACACAAGGATATCCTGATGATTTCATGATTGGATTTGATTGATCATGATTGATGAAGCTTGGTTTGAAACAAAAGATGTTTGAATGATTTGATGTGACATTGACATGCAAACTAGTTGCAACTGATAATGATTATTTGGATTGATGTTCGATGAAAGATAAAGCTTTGATAAAGAATGTTTGTTCATCAAAATATGCCATGGGCTAGTGATTTGGATTTTTGCTCACAAGTGGTTTGACCAATTTTATTTTATGTTTTCCAATGTTCGGATCGCCACATAAGTCGGAGGACATAGACCAAGATTTATTCTCGAAGCAAGATGTACATATATGCCCCCATTGTCTAGCAATGTATGGAATGTGATGGGTGGATTCTTGGATAAGTGTATGGATGGATAGATATGCAAAGGATGCCAAGGATTATATTGCGATAAGATAAGGTGTTTGGATAATGAATGCTCATTTGGATAATGCTTCAGATAACGTTGGATAGGATAAGATCAATGAAAATGACCCATGTCAAGATGTTTACCATATGCAAGTGTAAAGCGTGCCCCAAAATTTCATCAAGATCAAGATAACTCTGACTATGGATGCAGATGGTGATGATGGATTAGATAAATGGTTCATGGATGAATGGATTTATTATGGATAAGATGGATGGAATGCTTGATTTATTATGGATGGGATGAGATGCTTTCAACTAAACTGGTGCACGTAGATGCTCGATTCTACTCATGATGCCTGGTTGCCAGGTTTTCATCATGGTACTTGCCCAAAGTGCCGCCCATGCGGTTTTCACTAGAGGACGATTTTTTTTTTCACTTTACTATTTTCAATCATTTTTCTGATTTTTTTTGGATTTTCATATTTTTTTGATTTTTTTGTATTTTTTTGAAAGATTCATGCTGAACCACCTGGTGGTGTTGACGTAGATGCTTCTGTCATAATGTTCCATCGGTATCCTGCCTGAAGAAGTTGCTTTGCTAAGATACATGCACTTGAATGCAACTTTTGAGATTCCTGATCTGCTTTATTGATACTAGGGTTAACTCTATCTCTGTGCGTACATCGCGATAGATTTCCTTCTGAATCCTTATGATGAAGGGTTGTTGCCAATACACAGTCAATGTAAGAATTGGATATCATGCGTGGAGGCATGGATGGAGTGCGTTTAGGGATAAGAGATGGATTGGTTGATAGTTTGGAACCTTTGACTCTCCAAACTTGGAAAGATGAGCAATGATGGGTGGATACGGAAGTGTGCATGGAATTAGGACCAACTGCTTGATAGACTTTGTATGTCACTTAAGAAGCCTACTTTTGCTTTTGTGGACATCCTTGATGGATACTTTTCCCTCTTTTATTTTTCCCCACAGTTTCTTTGACTGATGGAGTTTGATAGGGATTATCTTTCTTTGTATTCTTTGGTATCCATTTGTATTTTATTTGTCCATTATGCTTCTCAGCTTCTTTTGCTTTGATAATGTTCTTCGTACTTTGATTCAAATATTTCCTTTGATGTTGGTCCCAATTCATGGATGGGGTGATGGGTGGATGAAGATTCGTGATGTGGTTGGTTGTAGTACTGACACTAGCTTCATCATAAGGATTCTTCATGCTCCCTATGTTGACGTTTGCTTGAGATGAAGTTTCCCCCGGTATTGTGGTAGTACCTTCATTCTTTGACTCTTCCTGTTCTGAGATGTCTTGTTCAGTAAACATGCTCTGACAAATGACCACTGTAGTTGACGTTCTTTCAATTTGCTGCTCCGCTAACTCTGGATGTTCTATTTGACTTGTTTTGTTGAGCAGATAATGATGGATAGCTTTATTCATGATGTCCTCAATCTGAGTTTGGGACATATTTGATCCTGATGTTGACAACTTTGTTTGATTGTAGGAGTTAAGAATCTACTCTTTTTGTGTAACAAAATCTTGTTCTAGATGAAGATCATCTACGTGCCCATCTGTAGAAAGCATCTCATGGGTAGATGGAGGAGTATGTGCTACATGGATATGATCATCTTGCATGGATAAGAGAGTGTTCATTAGATTATTGTAGTATCTTGAAGATACAAATTCTTGATCTTGAATTATTTTGGAGTTGCTTTCGACATGCTTTGGATCAAGTTCTTGACATGGATCAGTTCCAAAGGATGGATTGCTTATAAATGGTTCTTGGATGTCATCATTGTACATGGTA
Organism: Sequoia sempervirens; assembly: GCA_007258455.2. Taxonomy (NCBI): domain Eukaryota; kingdom Viridiplantae; phylum Streptophyta; class Pinopsida; order Cupressales; family Cupressaceae; genus Sequoia; species Sequoia sempervirens. The sequence continues at coordinate 110,604,282 of VDFB02086081.1, forward strand.
AGTGGTTCAATATCCTCAAGTGTCGAGTTCAGGGTTCTTTCAATATCTGTAACCATGCGGTCAAAGGGGATCATCATGTTTTGAAAAGGACCATTGCTAGACTTTGGTGAAAGATTTTGATCATGCTTTGGAATAAATTCTTGAGATATGTCCTCTAACTCGTAAGGCGATGTAGAGACATTTTCAACATGATCATAGGTGAACTGATTGTGCATTATGTCAATTGGATTAAATAATCCTAACACTCCTTGAAAGAGATCACTAAAAAGTGGCTCTTGATGTATGTGAGTTGATCATTGGATTGTGTAGATACATCCTCAATGTGCTCCTTGATGGAGAGGTTTTGATCATTGTTTTCGACAATTGCGGTGGAGAGATTGTGAATGTCTTTGACCATAGAGTCAAGTGATGTTGATATTTCTTGAATTGGCTTATTATCGAGTTTTATTGGTGGATTTTGATCACAATTACAAAGTGACTCTTGATCTATGTTGATTTGATCTTCGAATGAGATAAAAAAATCTCCAATGTGTTCTTTGATGGATAGATTTTGAATAATGCCTGCATCAATTGTGGTGGGGAGATTGTCAATGCTATCACCAATGGTTGAATGCCCATTGTTATCCCCAATCATTTTTTATGTTTGTGCTTGTGTTTGTTGGGTAGCTTGAGAGGCTTGTGGAACCACCTGATATTGTTGAAGTGTTTTTTGGTAGGCTTGATGTGCTTTTAGTGTGATGCTACGATATTGACATATTGCACTTGGTTTCAATGGTAGTGGTGGTGTTTTTGGAATCATGTTGGATGTAATGACAAGTGGTTGAGATATGTTTGGAGCGATAGTGAGTGTTTGAGATTTGATGGGCATGATAGTGGTGGTTAGAATGATTGAAGGGATAGTGATGGTTGGAATGACCGAGGTGATAGGTTCTTGGGAGACCGTATTTTGATTGGTTGGGATCAACGTTGTTGTTTGATTAGATACCATCCATTGGTGTGATGTCGATGGTATATTCAAAGGATTTGTCGTGATGGTTTGATTGATGTTAGGTGGATTGATTTGGATGGCGTGAGTGGTTTTAGGGAAAGGGGGAAGCCCTAAACCAAGGAATGATGTAGGTAATGGTGGTGGAGATTTCCCTTGGCGCAATACCTCAACTATTTTGGAAAGTTCCGCAATTTGATCTCGCCAAATTTTTTCTTGATTTTGATCTTGACTCACTTGAGATAGTTGATTTGGCTTTTGTTTAAGCGGATTTTGGATGCCTACTTGTGGTTTTTGAATGGGATTATGGGAAAATTAACTTTGGATAATGTTCTGATTTGGGATGATGTTCAGATTTGGCATGATAGGATGAACATTGTTGGTATTGGGAATCATTTTTCCAAAGTTTTCCAAGTTAGGATTCATGTTTCAAAAACTTGCACTTGGTACATCCACATTTGGTTTGTAGGGATTTTGTGGAATGACGTTGTTTGTTTCAAGGCTCATGCATTGATTATTCAATTGGTGGATTTGTAGGTTTGGACTTAGATCTATCATTGGGAAATGTGTTCCAAACTTTGACTTGGGCATACTCACACTTGTTGTACCATTGACATTTGTCAAAGGAAATGATCCTATGCATGGAATTTGATAATTGATTGCATTGCAAGGCTTTGAAGATTCAACTGATTTGGATTACCCAAGATGTATGGATAAAGTTTATATTCCATGTTCTTGTATTTTGACCTTGTTGTAAAAGTAACCTCTAAGGTTCTTAGGACCAATGACGATATGGAGGATGAAATGTGTAAATGATATGAGTGTTGAATGTTTAAGGACTTTGGATCAATGCTAGACTTAGGGTTTGATTTTTTATTGTTTGATTTGGATGATGAACTTGTAAACCCTAGGATGTTGGATGTGATCTTAGGATGAACTTGTTCAAAGGATGGTTGATTTAATTAAATGTATGAGAAAGGATGCATTCCCACACACCTAATTAAACAAATGACTTTGATTTGATTTAAGGATGATTTACCCAAGTCTAGAATGATGCTTCCAAGGTTCTAAAGTTGTTTGGTGGGATGAATTTTGATAAATGTTTGAGATGGATGAAGTGTTTGATTTGATCCTAAGAGACTTTAGAGAGACTTTGTTAACTAGGCCAAGGTATTGAAGAACACACTTTTCTCTAAGAGAAATCAAAAGACCAATGTTTGCATGAAAATCATATGACCAAAAGATATCAAGCACATGTGTGGGGTCCAATTTGTTATCTTTGCTTAATGAGTTATTTTTACCACAAACACACTTCTTGATTAGGTTTCAAACTGAATGTCCAATGTCACAACTTCTTTTTGTCCCACGAAGTGCTATGTGGAAATTCCAAGAAATTAGGACAAGGGTTGCCTAATGTTGACCTTTGTAAGAGCAAATTAAGATGTAAACCCAATTACTTAGAAACCTCTAAGTACATAATCCCAAGGGTAAGCAATAGTTCTTGGGTTTTTTCAAAGGTATTTTCTCTAACTAAGGAGTTTGAAATTCTAATGATGATGTTGAATGATGGTTTTCCAATGTTTTCGATAAACGCACTATGTTTTCAAACAAGCAATGTAACATCCTAGCTTAATGGGTACATTTTTCTTAGTGGGCTTGCCTCATGCCCTTCATAAAAGAGATGATTTTACATGCAACCAAGGAAAAATATAGAGGTATGATGAAATCCTAACCTCTATATTTCAACCAAGATCGGACATGGCAAGTAACTTCTTGGAATCTAAGTTCCAATGCACTACTTTGATAAACTCGCTCAATGGATAAATAGTCCACTACAAAACAAGGGTTCTAGTTCGGACTTTCCGTTCGTGGAGATTGACCCATATGGCAAGAGTCCCCTTTTGGATCCATCTTGTCGGAGCCAACCGCGTTATAATGGTGTTTAACCAATACCCACATTTATATCCCGGTTAGAAATACTCTTGGCTTTAGAGTGTTACCGGTTGAGTCGTTCCCTTGGGTGAGTACTTTTACCCCAAGGCAGGCCTTCTAAGATAAACAAAAGCAAGCAAAGACACAATCCGTAACTCGATCAATCTTTGATGGCACAAAGAAAGAGAATGTACGCAAAAATTCCCCTACTCACACTCGCACAAGATGTTTAATTTTAAACCCAAATCAAAGTGTTTCAAAGCAATAAAATGCATTTTGATTGTTTCTCTTGCACCCTAGATCGCACGAAGCGCAAGGGGAGAGGATACGCACTCAAAATGCACCAAAGACAAAATCACATAATTCAAGCACTTGTTCGTTTTAAGCACCAAATGAAATATGAAGATTGCTTGTCCAATTTTTAGCCCAAAACGAAATCTAGTAAGTGTCTAAGCTTGAATTTTAACCTTTTGCGAATGGAAAAAATCAAATTGTTCTTTTTAGACCCAAATGAAAATTAGTGTCCTAAGGGCAAAAAGATGACAATTTCATGAAACAGTGTTTAAGAGAACACTAGAGTGTTAAGAAACACATTAATCTTTCAATCTCTCCCCTTCTTTGTTTTCTTTCTTCACTTTCGTTGTATCTCGTTTTCCTACAAGATAAAAAATGAAAAATCATGCAAGGATCAAGTTTTGTTTAATTAACTTTGTTGTAATCATTAACTTCCAATGATAAAAAAAAAATTCCAAATGATTTTGAATGTAAGTGAAGCATCAATAAGTGGATTTGCAATTATTAATTCTGACTTTGCAATTAAAAATGTAAGTATGAGCATGACCTTTCGACAATATCTATGATCCTCCAGTTAGTACACATTCAATGAATCCATTAAGTCAGTTTTTGTTCCAAGTGCAATTTCAACAATGAACAAAGACTCTATGAACCACAAACAAACAATTTATAGTATGCATTCATTTGTGACAAATCACAGCCGGTATGTCCTTTACTCTTTTAATTTCCTTGAGATTCTTGATGAAGGTTGTAGTCTGTCATTTCAAAACAGCCTTTTCTCACATCTTCCCAATGTTTAATATTGACTGTGGGCCCCCCAAAAATCATAGCATGTAATTATTAACTGACCTTTTTCTTCTCCAATTTAACATGCAACTATCTGAAAGTAATAACTTCGATGAGAGTGTTAACCAAAACAAGAGAAAAAGAGAAGTCCAACAATAATACCACTGGTCAATGCAATATTATCACTATCAAACGCCACCAAACACCATCAAACTACCATCCAACGTAATGATATCAGTCCTAATATGCAAGAATATCGCTTAAAGGAAGAATGCATAGTGGAGTCTTCCATCAAACATAATCATACTGCTGTATAGAAAGTACAAGTATAATGAACACCGCAGCTAGCTTTAAATTTACAAATCACCACACTTATTGCCTCTAATAGATAATGTTGAAGCATAGAAAAGGACACCGACAGATTACTTTCTAATAGAAACTAAGACATTACTCCCAACACAAAGACCAAAGAGATTGAAAGCACTTTCTAAAAGCAGATGGATAAAAAAATGCAATCTCAGGAAGAAAGGACACCTTCATAACATTGAGATCACAGTTGCAAATCGAGGTCACAAGATTGTGCATGAGAAACAATCATTCAATGCATCCTATTGTTGACTGTGCGTAAGAAACAAGCATTCAATGCATCCTTTTGTTGGATGTGCGTAAGAAACAAGCATTCAATGCATTCTATTGTTGGTTGTGCGTAAGAAACAAGCATTCAATGCATTCAATGCTACAATCATCGCAACAAGAAACAAGATTCAATGGCGAAAAAGCAGCTGTGATATCGATATCAATGCCTGAATATCATACTTTAATCCCAAGTGCCTAGGAAACTCCCGAACTAATACATTTAATAGGTGCGACCAGAAGGTTGCTCAAAGGGATTTTAAAGTTAAATGCACCTGGTGGGTGAATGACTTGAAAAGACAAGCCTTCAATTATATTTTGTAGGCATATTTGGACAACAATGAATTAGAGATCCTTATAGATCATGGAGGAAATGCATTTGGCAAGTGTAAAGCCAAAATCCACAATGTTTAACAGCACCACTCCTGCGTTTGGCAAAATAGAAGCATAAAAAAAATTTATGGGCATCCATCAAAGAATAGTTGCAAACATTGTAATCATGACTACCTATAAGGGATTCATGCAAGGCATGGAAATATAGACAAGGCACAATAACTGTTTAAAAAAAAAAACAACACCCTGAAAAGATGAGGTCACAGAGAATGAAGCAACTGATTAGCCTTGAACAAAAATGTATGTTCACTGCAAGATAGTCATGTAACAGTCGACTAAGCAGCTGTAAATGCTCAGTTCAAGGATGTTTATTTGAATAAAAGATCATCTGTTAGGGATGTGCTTTTCCTAATGACCTGCTTGTCTTTAGTAGAAAACTGTGAGAATAAAGTGAACAAACATGGTGACCACCACTGCAGCAAGTTAGACTCTAAAAGAAGATGGCATTTGATCAGAAATACCTCACTGTCAAATTTTTAAGACTGAAAAGGATACTATGCTATCAAAAATCTTTAAAAATTAAGACATCAAATGAACTTATGTTGATTTACGAGCAAATTTTTAATCTAGAAGTACAGAGGTTATACATATTTTATTAATGGATGGCTAAGGCTCTAAATGATAAAATGGGCTATCAAAAACCACATGGTGTGCTTTACACATATAATGTATATAAAGAGAGAATAGAACTCCCTAAATGTGCAATGTGAGTCATACAAATGACCAAAGGCCCTCCTTCTAGCGCCATAATGTGGACCCTAAATTTTCATTTTGCTCAAAAACAAACAAGCATGAGTATTGTTAGTTAAATCAAGCAAATCAAATATAGAATCCCAATGAAATAATTGCTCATGTTATCTATGCAAACAAAGTAAGTTATCAACATAAGCTAAGTGAAAGCATGAGAAAAACAAGAGTCAAATTCTATCCCATAGTGGATTGGTGTCACATGTGCTAGTGACCCTTTCCCAATCCTTGATCAAAGCTTAAGATAAAAATGCTATGAAGATGGTGGAGTGATGATGAGCAAAATCAGTTCTCAAACCAAGAGAGTGACTTTGCATAAAGATTGTGGAGGATTTGCTTGAGGATGAAGCCTCTCATTTAAAGATTTTCAAAATGCTAAGTGTTGAAGAGGGACCAATGTGGGACTAAGATTGGACAAATGAAAGGACACTTGTCAAGTGGTGATTGGTTGATGTATGTGCAAGATTTGGGAAGAGTGCCCATGAGAGAGAAAATTTGAATTCAAATTTTGCAATGAATGTTGAGTTTGACCTTTGGAAGGGGACATGTAAGAGACATGTAAGGCCTCATAAATGCTCTGTTGAGTGTACATGTCCACTTGGGGGGAGATTCAAACTTGGAGAATATTCTCCCTTTATGCCAAGTTGAAAATAAAGATTTTGATAAATCAATTAAATGCAATTTCATGTGCAAGTGGCCAAATCTAGAGAATGCAAGTGGGTGAGATTAGCATTAGATTTAATCAGGATTAATTAGCTAGGATGATGATTAGGATGCTTTGACTTTTATGACTTAAATATTTGATTTATTTAAATCAGAAAAGGATGGAATATGCATTATGATGGATGTTTGATTTATTTGATTAAAAAGGTTGATGATAAGTTTGATTTATTTGATTTAAGCTGGTGACTTTAGGAGATTGATAAATAAACTTGATTTATTTTCTGAATGGATGAATATGACCTAGTTGAATTCATTATGTCAATTTGACGTGTCTACACAAAGTTTAACCTAAAATAGTGATTGAAGCATGCAAAGATGAATATTGGATCAAGGCTATGGAAGAGGAACTAATGCATATTGAGAAGAATCGGACTTGGGAACTTGTCCCAAGACAAACAAACAAGAATGTAATTGGAACTAAGTAGATATTTCAAAACAAATTGAATGAGAATGGAGAAGTAAAAAGAAACAAGGCAAGGCTTGTGTGTAAGGGATACTCACACGTAGAAATTTTCTATGGTGGCAAGAATGGAGTCTTTCAGGATATTTTTGGATTTTTCAACACATAAATATTTCAAGGTTTATCAAATGGATGTGAAGTCTACTTTCTTGAATGGTGAGTTGGAAGAAGTATACATTGAACAAATGGAAGGATTTTAGTTATCAGACAAACCGGATATGGTATGCATATTGAAGAAAGAATTATATGGATTGAAGCAATCTCCTAGAGCTTGGTATGCAAGGTTGGATAGGTACTTGATACAACAAGGATTCAATAAAGGTACTGTTGATACTAATCTTTATTTCAAAGTTGAAATAGGTCAAATCTTGATAGTCGTTGTGTATGTTGATGATACATTTTTTGGAGGAAATGAAGCTATCTGAAGGAAATTTGTAGAAGATATGTAGAAAGAGTTTGAAATGCCTATGTTTGGGGAGATGAATTTCTTACTATTATTGCAAATAAATAAATAAAAAAGGAATATTCATTTCACAATAAAATTATGCCAATGAAATGTTGAAGAAGTTTGGAATGGAAGACTCTAAACCAGTAAGTACTCCTAGGATTACTAGTTGAAAGCTGAGTAATAATGATGAATCTCCTAAGGCTAATCAAAGCAAGTATAGATCAATGATTGGAGGAATATTATACCTAACATCTATTAGATTGGATATCATGCATGCATTTTGTCTTGTGGATATATTTCAAGAAGAATCTAGAGAGTCACATGTAGAAGTGAAGAGTATATTCAGATGCTTGCAAGGCACTCTAGAACATGTTCTATGGTATCCCAAGGATATTGCTTTTTCTTTGAGTTCTTATACAGATGCAGATTGGGTAGGTTGTGTGGATGAAAGGAAAATTACAAGTGGTGGTGTATTTTTTCTTGGATGTAGATTGGTGTCTTGGCTAAGCAAGAATCAAGATTTGATGTCTTTATCTATTGCAAAGGAAAAATATATTGTAACAACATCTTGTTGCACACGGGTGTTGTAGATGAGGAAAACCTTAAAGGATATCAGAGTGATATATGATAAGCCAATTTCTATTTTCTCTGACAATACAAGTGCTATTAACATTTCAAAGAATCCAGTCACACACTCAAGGACAAAACATATCTCAATCTGGTATCACTTTTTGAGAGAGAAGGTTGCAAAGAATGAGGTGGAGCTTGAGTATGTGCTTAAAAAGGATCAGGTTTCTGATATATTTACCGAGGCTCTTTCTAAGGATTCTTTTGAGTATCTCCAAGAAACTTTAGGGGTTATTACACCTCCTTCTTTGAACTAGATGCATAAGGATATGCATCAACCTAGTGGATTTCAAGATTCATTCTTTGTTCTAGATTGATGTTGGAGGATACCTCTCAGGGGAGTAGGTTGTGGCATTATTGCATTCAGGGGGAGTAAGTATTGGTGTAGGTTTATGTTTTCCTTTTTCATATGTGTCAAAGGATATGTGCAATGGTTGTTGGTTTATACAGTTTGTTGTGTGCTCTTAAGGGGGATTATGTAGAGCAGTAAAAAGAAAAAGGTGTTGCAAAACAGTGGTGAGTAGGTACAAGTATGATTGATGTCAAAGGAGGAAGTGATGAAAATGTGTTGCCCTTTTCCATTGATGTCAAAGAGGGAGAGAGAATAATATGAAAAAGGAAAGAGTCGGTTGAGAAAAGGAGATTAGTAAGCTAAAGGGGAAGAAAGTCTGTATGGAGTAGTATGTTGATGTTCAGAGCTACTATGTTGTTGTTGATGTTTTTTCACATCATGTGTTGCCATCAATGACAAAGGGGGGTATTGTTGCAAGTATGTGTATTTGGTGTTTTCATTGATGTCAACAGTCTTATGTTTGTGTTGTCATTAATTTTAATTGGTGATGGTTGAAAAGTTGTGATGATGCTTTGATTAGTTTCATTATATTGTCATTAGTAAGTGTTACTCGTGTCAACCTCTAGTGTTTCTTTAATAAGCTTTTGTTTGTGGGTGTTGTTTGGTTAAGTTGTGTTGCAATTTTCTTGGTGATGATGAGGAAGTGGTGAAGATGATGACAATCAATTTCTAGTGCTTGGTTTCCAAGTACTTTTGAGAAAATTTAATAAAAGAGGAAAAGTGTGTTGTAGAGGTGTTCTGGCATACAAAGTAGAGTTCTAGTTTTTCTCTGAATTTCTTCTATGTTGAAGATTTGTTTTTTGGTTCAGATATGTTCATCAGAGGTGTTCATTGATATTATATCTAGAGTTTCTTGGTTTGGATCATTGTGTAGAAAAAGATGTGTTCACCAATGTGTGAATTATGTTGTAGTGTTCTCTAGGAGAAATGGTTTTACTCCACATTTCTCCACAACTTGATTTATGATCCTACAGTTCTAGAAATGTGCTAATAAGCTTCATATCTACCTTTAGTTGAAGTTTTTTGTGGTTTGGTGATACACAAGTTGATTTATTGAGTTATAGTGTGTGGAAGATAATCTAGGTGTACAAGATGAGTTCATTCTTCAGGTGAAAGTTTTTGTGAAGGAATTTGCTAGATTTTAGGGTGTTTGTGGAATATTCTAGATTGTGTTCAAGTAATATTTGTTTATCATGAGTCTTCTTTGGATTAAAGGAAGCGTGTACTTAAATTTTTTATGGTGTTTACATAGGTTTGACTAACCTTGGGTGTTTACACTAAATGTGGATTTTCTTCAATGGTTTTGGAAGTGTGGTGTGGTGTGTATGAGTGGATTTAGGACCAAGTTAAGGTGTGATGTGGTCCACCTTTATTCCTCTCCCTTGTAGGAATGTTTTGGTGTTGACCTAATTTGAATTTACACAGTTGAGGTGCATAGTTAGCCTTGGAGAATGTTTTCAAGGTTGAAGAAGGTATAAATAAGTGTTGTGTTGATGGAGGATGAGTGTGTATTGTGTGTGATGTGAATTGCAAAGGTGTAAAGTGAGAATTTATGAAGTGCAGTACAATCTTTAATGAGTTAGAATACTAGAAGTAGTGAGAAGAAGGTTTCTATAATCTTCATAAAGGATATGATTGTGTTGGTGATGTTGTGGAGGAATTTTCTATTGCAGTGAGATGGACTTCTCATTGTAACATTCTTCATTTATTCTTTTTTGTAATATGGAAATGAGCCCTTCTTTCTTTTGGGCAGTGAGCCCTCCGACAATGAGCCTATTGTATTTGTTGTTGTAATTGCTTTATATTGTGAGCTAATCCTCACCATGGTTTTTCCCTTCTTGGGTTTTCCAAGTAAATCCAGTGTTCTACTATGCATGGTGTTGATGTGTTTCAGTTTCTATTATTTTCTTTCATGCTAAATCATTCTAACAAATTAAAGGTTTTTAAAGTCTATGTGGGTCTGAATATTAATGAGGGTTTTTTATGTTTTAATGTACAAATGATTCACCCCCCCTCAGTTGTAGTGTGTATTCAACATATTCATGACCCATGAACTTGAAATTTAAATCTTTCAAAACAAACAATTGTGCAACATTATAAACTGTATAAATATGTGTATATCTATATTTATCTATATATATATATAGATTTACTCATATATGTAGGTATATATGCATGCATACATACATACATACATACATATACTTTATATAATACCTTATGCAAAAATAATAACCATGCTTCTAAATTGCAAAAGAGACCTTATCTAGTGCATGGAAACATCATTAAGGTGAAATACAGTGCAAGGAGATAGTATTGATAAACTAAAGTATCAACTTAATGAGATGGAAATGACCAAACTAACATAACAAAGTTGGTGATACAATGCAAAGTACTACCATACTTACAACACAAGAAAGGTATCCAAAATCACATGGAATGAAACATAAATATTGTGTGTGTAGGTCTCAGATTCATGATGTCTCATAATTCTCCTTGATATGCTTCTCTCTCTAATGATACTCTCCCTCCTCATTTATTAGGGGGAACTTGTTTCTTCCATTCACCTCATTTAACCAAGAAGGTAGATAGTCCATAATCCATAAAATAATATAAACATTCATTAAACAATATTTATGAAGATAAGAAATCACATATATTTATTTTAATCTTCAACAAACCAATACTTTTTTGTATATCATGAAAGAATTGAACTATCTTAGCATAATTATTCCTACGTAAAAGTTTTAATAACAAAACTTAAAATACATTGCAAAGAAATAACATAAATAAACTTGCTAAGAAATGAGGTGTGACAATTTCCTCCTTATTCCCTTTACAATATAAGTCGTAACAAGGGTATCCAACATTAGATCTATCATTCAACCACTCAAAAAAAGTATTATATTTTTTCTTATTCAAGGAAAAGAGAAAAATGATCTTATAAACCTATCATCCTTATCTATCTTGACATAAATATATCCAAGCTAGATCAAAATCAAATTAAATGAATTTAAATTAGTTTTAATAAATATATCCAAGTTAGATCTATCTATCATCCTTAGAAACATTCAATAGGATAGACTATGTAAGACATAACTAAATGGATACTCATATTTTTTTCTAATTTCTCCCAATCATCATTTTTGATTATAGGTAAAACAAGTTTTGAAGGGACCCCAAAACCCTTTACAAAATAAAGCGCTAATTCAACAAATAATCAAAAATAGAGCAAGCATCCAAAAGAAGCAAAAAACCAATAAAATAATAGCTAGAAAGAGGCACATAAAATAACATGTGACTAGAGATTCTTCAGGATGTCTGCCAATTCCAAGTCACTGCCAATAATCCTTTGATGAACATTCATAACTTCCACAACCTCTTCAACAAGAATTATAGCATTATCATTCATCTTGGTTTTGTTACAGGTTCTAGTTGAAGGACCCATCTCACTCACCACTTTTTGTTGGGCTCCAACACCTACCATAACATCTTTCAAACCAGAGTCACCCCCTAACCACTTCCCAACTTTCTTGTTAAAAAAAAAAAACCTTCAACTTCATTACACATAGCATGCTTACTCACCTCAAGAACCTTCTCCAATTTTTGATTAACACAATCCAAATTTTCTTCAAGAACAAGAATTCTAGGCTCATAGGAATTCTTCATATTAACCATATCATCAACAATCATTGTTAGAGTATCAAGAAGCTAATTAACCTCAAGTTGGACCTTACTAACTTGATCCTGAACATTAGGAACCCTAGAGGAAGAAGGATCATTAGAGTTGTTAGTCATTTCTCTAACCCTAACATTGGTAAAATTCATTTCATGGAAGACCCATTTAAAAAGCTTATATAGGGTTAAGGAACCCTCTTTTGCAATGCCAAGAAAATCAGGCATATCTTCCCTCCTAATGGCTGAAACGATCCATGTCGACTGCACACACCTCTTGGGAGTCACTACTGGTAGTGTCTTTATCTAGGGCCTCCTTCCCTTCGTGACCAAAAACAACATCACCTTTAGCCAAATCTTGCTCTATCATCTGATCCTTAGTACCCTGCAAGTTACCATCAATGGGAAACATCACTCACTTCATGCTCTTGCACCTCTTTCCTCTTAGGTTTCTTAGGAAGATGCCTCATCTTTGGCCTCTCTTTTTTCATCAAATTAGAACCATGGGAAACCCCCATCTGGACCCTAAAACCAGTATCCTCCTTGCTCATTTTTCCTAGAACAACACCTTTAAGATTCTTACCTCCCGTATCCTTCACAATTTTAGACTTCTGAGAATGGTCCACCTCCTCCTCAACACCTATTTCATACTTATCATCCCTAGAGGTAATGGGGGGGTTGCTCTTTTTTCTTCTCTTGCCAGTAGAAGTGCCCAAAGATTCTGAATCAACATCCATGGATGCATCCAACCCAGAGGCATAATGTTCATCATCAAACTCATCCTCCAACCCCATAACATATTCAAAATATTTCTTCTTCTTCCCAACATTAGAAATTTTGGGTTCATTAGGGATAATAGTAGACTTAACATACCTAGAAATCAATAGAATTAAACCTTCATGAAGATAGGGTTCTTGGGGTTGCGTTTGTGATCTCTTATACAATGTTCCAAAGACACCAGTAAATAAAATGGAAAAGACACCTTCTTTTTGTGCCTAAAATGATTTAGCAAAATAAAGTGATACCCTAAGTGAACAGAGAAGCGACCTTCAAAGGTGAAATACCTCATAATTTCCTATGCGACATCTCCCCATATAGCCTTGATTGAGGAAAGATAATAACCTCCACATTTAGCCCGCTCCAACTTTCACCTCTCACCATATTTGAAGAAGATATCCATGGCCTCACTAGACTCTTTTTTGTAGCTATAAAATTTTCTACCATCAATCAACAAGCTAGTGGTTTCTGCAATGAGATCCTCTATAATATTGAACTCCTTTCCACCAATTTGCAAAGCATGATTTTGTCATCCTTCAAGAAACCCCTAAGACATCTTCAAATCATGCCCATGCCATTTCTCCATGTAGGGAGTCAGTCACTCCCCCTACCTCCAACAATCTCCAAACCTTATCATTGCTTTTCAGAGTATCACAAGAGATAGGCTCTATTTGATTTCAATCACCCCCCATTGTTGCAACCGGTAAGAACCCCAACAAAAAGAAAAACTTGTAGAGGATACAAAGAAACCTCAAGAACTTGCATAGAATACAAGGAAACCTTGAGAAAACTTTATCTTTCCAATTACCCACAATCCATGTGGAAAAGACAAGTTGACAAAGAGAAATTATGAACTTTGAATGCCTAGTCATTCGAGCCTCAAATCCAACAATAAACCGCATAGCCTTTCCTCTAAAAAAATTACACCTTGGAAGGAAATGCCATGTCGAGAAAATGTGAAAAAACCTCATAACTGTAGGAACCCCCATCTCATCCCCTTTGTGAATCATGATGAATTATTGAATGTGCTTCAAAGGGAAGGGCATCATGTTCTCCCCATTCCATATAATCATTCACCCCATAGTTAGCAAAATAATCAGCTAAACTATTTCCCTCTCTATATACATCGGAAATGAAACATTGGTAGAAAGAACCAAATATATCTAAGGCATCAAGAATTAAGGATTCCATTGTCCATGAGGTGGAAGAAATATTCTTAAGGTTATTAATAATATTGAGAGAATCACCCTCAACCCAGATCTTGCCATAACCTCTAGACTAAGGCAACTTCAAACCATGATAGGCTAAAAAAACTTTCACAAAGTGGTTTGTCTGGGTTCCCAAAGGGAGCACCACTGCAAAAACAAACCTACCATTTGAATCTCTCAACACTCCCCCACAACCAATAGGACCCAAATTACCTTTAGCAGCTCCATCAATATATATATATATATATTTCTCCATTGATCCCTCTCTCTCCTTAAGGATATCCTCCATCTTCATCTTCCACAACTTGTGCTAGTGTCATTGATCTTTTCAATAACTGAAAATGAGGTAGAGGCCATGGTTTTTATCACAGATCTTCAAAACCAATCAAACAAAAATCTCCTACTATAGCCAAAAATCCTTTAAATTTTTAAGAAAGATATTATCAATAAAAACAAGGTGATAATACCAAATATTTTTCAAATAAGGTAAAATCCCACAAAGATTAGCCTTTAAAGAGTATGTACAAATATGATTTTTCTTAATACAACATTGTATTAACCATTATGAGATTATGTACAAGTATAAATTAGTAAATAGATCTATAAATAAATCATAATAATTCATTATATAACACCAACGCTATGTGGATAAACCCTTTGAATAAAAATATCCACCATTAAAAAGAGGCTCAAATATGTACGAACCTTTAATAAATGAGAGTACATAAAGAAAAATATTCTCTTTTCAATTTTATAATAGTCTAGCAACACCTATCAACCTATGAATAACCCATGAAACCTTTATCCAAAGTATTCAAATTATAGAGGAGAATTGAGAGGAAACTACAATGTATTTGTAAAACCATGTACCACCAAAACTACAGTAAAGAAAAAATCCAATGCCACCATATGATCAAGAATGCATCCATTACTAGAAAATTTAAGTCATATGGAATATTTCAACAATAATTCTTGATGGTTCACATCCCCAAATCTAGCACTCCACAACAAAGGTTGCAACTTGTGTAGGGCCCATCCATTATGTAGATATCTCTAGCTCCTTATTTGAGTGCCTAGAACTGGGTTATTGCTATAAATGAGTTATAATTTCTTTGTAATCACTATCTTGTGTTCTAATCCCTTTGTGAATGCCACTACAACTAATATCTAAGTCAATCATGAGAATAGCTAAACAATATTATCTCACATCCATCTAAAAGGACATCCATGTACTCACTCAAATATGTTTGGAGATATGATATACATTACACAATAAGAATGCAAGTAAATATCATACTATCCTTACACATCTTACTCATTTTTGTGCCCACACTAACTAGTTCTAGTTTTCATGACATAATTTGGTCACAAAGAGACACCTTTACATTACTACCAAAGTGACTAAAAATCACTATGATCTTTCCTACATCTATACTACTCATTGAGACAATATCACTACCATATGATATTACACAAAAAAACATATCTCCTACTTGTATTCAACCATGTTCTCATGCTCTTTGAGTCACATAGGAGAAACAATAACCTTTTTCAAACTATTTATTGAATGATAGTCCCCAAAATGTGATGGACTTTGATTCATATTGCTGCTAGGACTTATTGCCTTACCTTGACCATTATGTGTTCATTCCATTAGATACCACAATGGGGGCATATAGTTAGTCTAGTTTTCTATGTACTTCCATGTAGGTGTTTTCAACCATTAAAATCTACTTCATTTTCCTATACTAGGAAAAATTTATGTTTCCTCATAGATATATCTATCCCATGGCCTTACCACGACTATTATTCAACTTTACTTATTTAATTGTTTTTTATTAGAGGTAAAAAATGGGTTTTGAAGAGGCTTGGAACCATTTACAAAAGAAAGCAGTTGAAACTAAAGAAAACTACAATAAGTATATATCAGCCCATACGTAGCGAACCAATAGCAAAACATCATCCAAAAAGGAGGACCCAAAACAACAACACTAAATGTTTTCTAGGATATCAGTAGCCTCCACATCGCTCGTTGCAGCCTTCTGAGCATCGTCCAAGACATCAGACAGATCTTTTCCAGGAGCTCTAGCCTAAACCTTGGTCTTGTTTCTAGTTCTAGCCCTAGGCCCATCCATGTTCACCTCATTAATCAAAAAATTATTCTTATCCCCACCCTTATCAACTGAAACCTCTTCCTCCATCAGCTTACCACGAACACTAATCTCTTCAGCATGAAGAGTCTCCTTGTGATTGTTGGCACTAAAAAAAGGAGAGGTAATACCAACACATTCAAAGTTAACCACAGACTTAGTCACCTCCACACCCTTGACTGTAATAGCACAAATTTTCTCCAATTGATCCTCCAGGGTGACAACTCTATCTTCCAGATTTTTTTTCATCTTAAGAGTTTCCTCCGCCACAATATTCAAGGAATTAAAAAATTCATCAATCTGGTTTTGAACAGAGGACTCTTCAACTTTACTCATCACACCCTATACTTTGACATTTGTCATATTAAGTTCATGAAAAAACAATTTGAACAATTTGAATAAAATAATGGAACCCTCTTTAGTAGTTCTCAGAACATCAGAGATATCTTCCCTATCAAAATTGAAAACCCCCTTAACCGCAGGGTGATCCCACAAAGTTGGTTTACACTTTCTAGGAGATTCTGATTTTTGCTAAAATCACATATTTTTAGAAAATATAATAATTTAAGCTTTAAAAAGTTCCATTTAAAGAATTCCAATTGAAGAGGATTTGATCAAACTACCTTAGTTCAAAACCCCCTTGGATAGAACCCTGCTAGTTTTAAACCATACCTATAATAGAGTCTCCTTTACACCTATCAAAATGTTGATAAAAAACCACTTTTTATTTACCTTTAGGTGGATCAAATGAATTCATTTAATTTTATTTTATTTTCAAGTATGTAGTCCTTATTATAAGCTTCCCAAAAAGTATAATTTTAAATAAATTTAATTTTATTATTATATTTATTTTTTATTTCTTGTGAATGTAGGTTTTTCACCGAAAATCAAGCTCTTTGTTCTACACATGTGGAAAAATAGAAGATTATAATTTTTTTTTTGAAAAATATGAGTGCACCAGATATTGAAGTCTTTGATCCAACAAAAAAAAACTAAATTTCGATACATACAAAAAACGTTATGTGTTATACGGTCTACCTATGTCTGAATTGTAATTGGTTTGACTTCAAAACTTGATTAAGGAAAAAAAATTCAATAAAACACTATGAAACCAACTGGAAGCACTAGATATCATAGTTACAAATCTAAATTCAAAAAAAATAGAATTTTATACGTAATGGAAAAAAAGTTATGTGTTATACGGTGAGCGTCGCTCCTTAAAAATGGTGTTTACTAAAAAAAAGAAAAAAGTAGTTTTCTAAGGGGATGGAAAAATAAGTGCAACCAGATTCCAAAAAATTTGAAAAAAATATATTTAGAATCTATAGACAAAATGTCACAAATCACTAGTTTGCATCATCTTCAAATTCTTCACGGTTTAGCCGCTATAGGTGCTCGAAAGTGAAAATTTAGTTAAAAAAAATTAGTTCAGTGTCCAGTTTGGCCAAAAATTGTAAACCAATATTGTGGGATCACCACACAACATCTTCCTCCTCAGAGGAGCTTACCTTATCCTAACTAGAAGAGACTTCCTTACCTTTCCAAACATCAACCGTCATTTTGATTTTGCGAATGGAATCTACAATCTACTCAGCCACAACCTTTCTTTTTTTCATTCACTCTAGGTCCACAGCCGAGGTATCCACAACATCCTATCCACCAGCAACCACATCCATACCTTTCCTCTACAAATTCGGGTTCACAATCAGGGAATCATCAACATCCTATCCACCCATGATCGTGAGAGGAGAGTCCCTCTCCATCATTTGACGCGCCGACCTTAAAAGTTGTTTCTTCTTACTTACCACCTCAATTTCCTTCTTCTTCTTAGTCACAGATGACACCTCACCATACAAATCATTCTTCTCCTTCAAGCCAGTACTCAAAAAATCAACAACCACCTCATCACTGTAAGTCTGATAGCCCTTATTAGGGCTCAACACCCCTTTCTTATAGTTCTCCACAACAGGGGGTTGTGGACCCACCTCCATAGAAGCAAGAGAGTCCAGGACATATTCCACATCCTCCTTAGATTCTGACTCCTTTTCCAAGATAATTTTTCTCTTCTTCCCTTTTTTACTAGTCGACTCCTCTTCAAATACTGTCTCATACTCCTCCACCAGCTTTAACTGCTTACCCTTAGGGGTAGCAATTGGCTTAGCCACCTCAAAAGATTTAACATACTCAGAAATTAAAAGGATTAACCCCACATGCAAAACTAGATTTTTGGGGTTTCTCTTATGGTCCTTGAGACCAGAATCCAGTGACGCCAAAAGATAATAGGGAAAGGGAATTCTTTTCTTGTGGAAAAAATGATTAAGCATAAGGAAGTGGTAAGAATTTATTGCAAAGAAGCATACTTCTAGGGAGATATAACACATGAGTTCCTCGACCACATCTCCCCACAACACCTTGAGAGAACTCCTATGGTAACCCCCACTCTTTGTTGTCTTCAAGTCTTTAGCTTCATCCCCCTTGAAGAAAATTTGCATGGTAGTTTGCGACTCCTTGTCTCTGAAAAATTTCATACCATCCATGGGAAACCCAGTGATATTTTCTATAAAGTCTTCATTCACATCAAACTTCGTTCCACCCAACTTCAACACCCTATTGTTCCAAGCTTTTGCAAACAATGTCACTGTCTGCGGATTGTTACCATGCAGTCGCTCCAGGAATGGAATCAACCCACCTTTCTCTAACACCTACCAAACCTATGACTTCTTCTTGATATGTTCACAAGAGAAGGGCTCTGTGTGGTTCCTATCACCTCCCATTTCTATAGAATTTGCAGAGTCTATAAGCTTGAGAGCTCTGAACGTAAAGAGGAGAAATCTTGAGAAGACAATGCAAAGAATGCCCAGAATTCGTGTGAAAATGGAATTAAGGATAGAATTATGATCCTAGAGTTTTGTTCCCTACAAATATCAGCCACCATACTATTAGCTTCTTTCAAATCTAGCTTACCATCCCTCCACATAATCATCGACCACATTAAGATAGTCATGCATGTCGCAAACCATAATAAATCCTCAACCATTTTAAATTTGGAAATCATGATTAATACTTTCTATTGCCTCTATAGGGAGGGGGTCATTCAAACCCCATTCCCTAACACCATTAACTCCAAGATTAGTAAAGAAATCAGCTAATTCGTTGCCCACTCTCAAAATATGAGAGATGTAATACTCATCAAAAGACTTAAGAATATCAATAGAGTCCCTAATCAAAGAATCGATAGTCCATGAAGGGGTAGCATAATTCTAGCATAATTCTTCAAATTATTGATGATATTGAGAGAGTCCCCCTCAAGCCATACTTTCTTATAGCCTTTGAATTGTGCCAACTTTAGACTATGATAGGCTGTAGCCGCTTCCACATAGTGGTTTATTTGGATTCCCAAAGGGAGCGGGTATGTGTAGGATCATGATGGGCCAAAAAGTGGTGATATGATGGGTATGTGTAGGGTATGTGGTTGATAAAAAAAAATTACCCAAAATTGATGAAATGAAAATGACCTTTTTAAAGAAGATTCTCAACTTTCCACCAATATAAATTATTTTTTACTTTGAATTTAATAAATAATCATTATTCATTTTCTATTTGAATTACAACTAAAGTCCTGATTCATAGGATGTTTGAAAAACATCTATAGCTTTCAAATGGTAACACATTTTTTAAATCCAAAACATGCATCACATTCTATGTTTTGCATACTATAGGATTAAAAAAAATGAATTTCATGAAGTTTTGACAAAGTTAAGGTGGTCAGATATACGAGTTTTTATATTTTTTAAAAGTTTTAATAAAAAATTAATAATTAATTATTTACTTGGAAAAAATTACAAAAAAATATGCATCACATCGGGACATGAGTCCTCTACTTATATATAAAATATTATAAAAAATATTATCATTTTATTGTGGTTAGGGTGGTTAGACAAACACCTAATTCTTATTTCTACTCGAAAAGTACTACTACATTGAAATTTCAAATTTTCACCAAATAGATTTAAAAAAAAACCTAGTAGTTTAGAAACTACATTCAATTTGCTACAGATTCTATTCTTACATATTTTTGAAATAATATAGATAACTTATTCAAATTTTTACGAGAAGTTTCCTAACTTTGATTTTTCTAAAGTTTTTTGCCACTTAAGGGCCTATTTTTTCCATGATGATCCTGCACATACCTAAGTGCCATAGCAGAGACAAGCCTACCATTAGAGTTTCTAATCACTCCCCCACAACCTATAGGTTCTAGATTCCCTTTCGCAGCTCCATCAATGTTAACCTTCACCCAGCCATCCAGAGGAGCTTTCCAATCAACATCATCCCTAGAGGTTTTCCCTTTAGTCACCGAGAGGTAAATATCACAAGGAAACTTCCACTTCTATGCTATAGAGATGTCATAGGGATTGAGATTAATCTTCAGCCCATTGTGAAGAGTGACCCCAGAAACAAAATTTTCTTTAATAGCCGCATAAATTTTATAGGCCACAGAGATAGCAGGGAGGGCAAAACTCCTAAAAATCCTATTATTGTGCTCAATCCAAACACCCCAAGAAATGTGAGGAAGAGAAAGAGACCACATAATCAATAGAGTAGGATAGGATGAAGGTCCAACCCATTGAGACCAAAAATCCTTAATAGTAGTAGGAAACACCCAACTTAGGTTCCATAGAGAGAGAACATGGGCCCACACAGTTCTAACAATCTACAACCAATTAGAAAATAACAAGAATTTTTGGCTTCCTCTTCACAAAGAAAGCACTTGTTAGGCATCATAAAACATGTTTGACCAAATTATCAGTAGTTAATATCTTGTTCTGGCAAAAAATCCAAAAGAAAACATTAACCTTAAGAATCAATCTAGAGGACCAAATAGAGGCCCAAAAAGGAGCAGGACCAATAAAGGAATCATTAATATTAAAATTTGAGGCAACATAGAAGTTACTATTAGAAGAAGGCTTCCAAAAAAAATTATCAGAAGAAGGGAGAGAAGGAATATGAACCAAAGAGAGGGCCTTAAAAAGATCCTCCAGTCCTAGGTCAACCTCATGCAGCCTTTTCTAACAGCCTCCCTCAATTTAATCAACAAAAAATCTACCAAACCTCCACACAAAAAGATCCATGAAAGGTTGAGCCCATGGCTAAGAGGCCTATTACCAAACCAACTATAGATTCCCAGAGCAAAACATTTCTACCATTTCCCATGTTCCAAAAAAGACCCTTGGACACAAGCCTATAGGCCTTAACCATACAATTCTAAAGAGAAAATCCAGACAAGGGGGGAATTCATGAGATAAGAACCCCCTTATACCATCAACAACACAAAAGTATTTTCTCCAAGCAATTTTTTCCCATTCACTCTTAGCCATCATAAGGTTCCACAACTGTTTTCCAAGAAGGGCGATATTAAACTCTCTAATTTTATGGATTCCAAGACCAACAACCTTTTTGGGTCTATAGACATCGTGCCAAGCAACCAAATGAATTCTTCTCTTATCCTCAACATCATACTAAAGGAAATTTTTCTGAATTCCTTCTAATTTATCCACAAATTTCCTAGGCATATAAAAAATACTAAGAGCATAAACATGAAGATTTTGAAAAGTGGACTTAATCAACTGTACTTTCTTGGCTTGGTTCAACAACGCATCCCTCCAACCAGCCAATTTAGAATTAAATTTACCAATCATCCCTCACCAAAAAGATTCAGGAACACCACCCAAATAAGATGCAAGGAGTTCACCAATCTGGCACTGCAAAATTCTTGCAATTTTAGTCTTCCTGTGGACCAGAGTGTTGAAGAAGAAAATAGCACTCTCGGGTAAGCTAACCTTCTACCCCAACACAACCTGATACTTCTATAAAATAATTTTAATAGCCTTAGCCTCCTTAATAGATGACTCTCCAAGAATAAGAGAATCATCCACAAACTGTTGATGGTAACAGATAAGATTGTTGGAAGAGGGGGCTAAACCAGACATAACACCAGTGCTAATAAATATTTGGATGAGATGACCCAAAGATTCCACCATGATAATAAACAGAAAAGGAGATATCAGATTTCCTTGCCTTAGACCCCTAGAGAAATCAAAGAGAGGGGAAGGAGACCCATTGATAAGGACATAATACTGAGGGGTGGAGATAAGCTGAAGCACAAGAGCCACAAATTTCTCCCCAAAACCAAAGGAGGCTAAAATTTTAGATAGAAATCCCCAATCAACTCTATCATAAGCTTTCAGTAAGTCAAGCTTTAGGATAAAACCAACATGCTTATTAACAGTAAGAAAGTGAATATTCTCATGAACAAAGATAATAGAATCCAAAATTTTCCTACCAGCCACAAACCCATTTTGCTGAGGAAAAATGATAAGAGGTAGGACCGTTTGCAATCTAACCACCAACACCTTAGAGAAGATCAAGTATAAATCGATTTACCTAAGTTGATAGGACATAACTCATCAAAAGAAGCAACACTGGGTTTTTTAGGCACAAGAACAATAAAAAAGGATTTCAATTCTTTCAAAAGAGAACCAGACCTGAAGAACTCCTTGGTAGCTGCAACAACATCCTTAGCAATAATTTCCTAGAAGGACTAAAAAAATAACATAGGAAAGTCATCCAGACTCGACACCTTATTCCCTTCAAAAAAGAAAACAACACTTCTAATCTCCTCCACCAAAGGAATACTCTCCATCTGCCTATTAATATCATCATTTATGAGTTGAGGGATATCCCTAAGAATATCCTCCTAACACACCAAGTCAAGCTCCCCCTCCATCGCAAGAAGATTAAAAAAGTAGGAAGAAGCAACAAACTACAAATCAACATCCTTCTCCAAAACTTTATTATTGAAATTGATCAATTTGATTATGTTAGAAGCCCTGTGTTTAAGCATAGAGAGGTGAAAAACTTAGTATTCATGTCCCCACTTTTCAACCACATAATCCTAGAACATTGCTTCCAAAATTCCTCCTCCTTAGCAACAATATTATGCAATCTAGAGAGGACATTTCTTTCATAACCAAGGCATGATCATACCCAGACACTTGGATTGATTTGTGCACAACTTGAAGCTCCTTAGACACCCCCTCCTCCAAAAAAATGTGACCAAAAGAAGTCTAATTCCATTTTCTAACATTATCCTTTACATTAGCAATATTTTTAACAACTCTGGACATAGCCGAGCCATCTACATGAATGTTCCACCAATCGTGAACCAAATTGCTAAGATCGGGATGACAAGTCCACATCTTCTAAAATCTAAACATAATTTTTTTCTTTGCTCCCAACAGATCCACCGACAAAGACAAGGGGAAGTGATTTGACCTCAGTCTTGTCAAAGCAGAGAGGGAACAAGAATAATGAACCAACCACTCAAGGGTAATAAGAGCCCAATCAAGCTTGACCTGTATAAGATCATCTCCCACTCACCAATTTGACCAAGTGAACCTTTGGGGTCCAAGTCAAGAAGAGCATTATCATTAATAAGATTCATTAGATCATATCTATTGTCATCCACAATCTGCGAGCCACCCATGTTATCAACATCATGCAAAGGAGTAGTAAAGTCCCCCATAACCAGCCAATTATCAATAGGGTGCAACACTTTGAAGGAGTCAAGACTCTCCTACAACCTTTTTCTAGCACTCTTACAATTAGGAGCGTAGATGTTAGACAAAGTCCAAGAGAACTTATCATGCAAATGGTTAAAGGAAGTTGCCACATGGTTACAATAATTGAACAACTCAACCCCTTGAATCACCCTAAGATTCCAAAAAGTCACAATCCCTCCCGATGCACCCACTGCATCAGAGCAATGCATCCCACAATCCTTAAAAAGACTTATTTAATTGTTACACAATGTTTTCATGCCATTTTTTTAATTTACATCTTTTCCATGTATTATATGCTTAAGTTACCTTTATATTTTATGTATAATTTTTCCATATTCTTTGATTCCTTGCATCTAAGGGATGCAAACAATTAAAAGGGGTTAACAATTCACTAGCACTCATTTGTTGAGCTTACAAACAACTATAGGTATGAGTATAGAGACTCATCACTCTCTAGATAGATCATTATCACATAGCTCAATAATGCTTAATACTCCATACCACTTTTTATATTAGTAAAATATTTCTAACCCTATTATATCCTCTCTCATAGTCATTAACATCAAATTTAACTTGCAATATTGTAAATCTAGATACTTAAATAAAATAAGCTATTCATTTCATATATTTTCTCTATTCTAAAGGAGCAAACATGTTAGAATCCTGAACACACAATAAAATTGAATAGATTCCATTACTTTACATGGAACCTAATATACTTGCATGTCTTGTGAGTGCCCATATATTCTTCCAAATGCATTCTCATTTAGGACTCACATACACCTCAAGTTTGTGTACCATGCTAATTCTCATTTTTGGGTGGGTCCATTTTAATAGAACGTCTTAATACAATTACATATTGAAAAATTCCACTCTTCTGAAAATTTGGGATCATCCCTTGATCCACGATTCCTCCTGATTTTCACTCATTCATATGCATCTTTGAACCTATCATATCAATATATCCACATATTTCTACATAATATTTCTATTTATTATATATCTATTGTTGCCTTCATATCTAGATATTCATTCACAACAATGATATTAACACTTTCATAGTTTGGATCGATCATATGGCATGCAAGATTGACCTCATGCAATGTGGAATTGACCTAAATTAAAAAATGATTATTTAAAATCTGTGTTGGCTCTCTCCCATTCCACTAGTTGCTATGAGATGACTCGGTACATGTTTAAACAATCAATTTCTATATTTGGCTACTTAAAGAAATTTATTATATATTCATTCATAACTTAAAATCCTACAAATTATAGGAGCGCCATTCTAGGAACACTTTACTTTGGAGCATTAAAAAAATCCTAATTCTACATTAAATTATTTTAGGATATTTACATGATTGAAGCATATTGTGTTAAATTATTTTTACAACCATAAATTTAGTTTAACCAAGTTGATTGACCTAGAAGAACTTGTCTCTTATGATCTGGTGGTGATCATTTACAATCAATAAAATGCAATGATCACATTCAAATAAATCACAATTTCCAACTATCAACAAGCTCTTCTTTGATGAATAGAAAAACACTTCCAAAATTTGAATCATTGTTGCAACGAGAGATATATCATGTAGGTTATAAATTTGATCCACAGAGACTTAAAGACTATTATAATCTTAAAGACATTTCTAAATAAAAACCATTCATTTCTAGCATTAAAACAAATTAATTTTAATTGAAATTTTGATTTCCATACATTTATTATTCCCATCTATGTACATTGATATTGACCTAAATTTACTTATTTTCCCTTTCAATTAAAAGTGTTTCCATTTTTTATGTTTATTTTTTTTATTTTACAAGTATTGGGAGATAATTCGAAGAGATTGTGTCCATTGTACACTTAGTTTTATTATGTAGAAAAAATTTATATTGTTCTTATAAGCCCTTGAAAAGGGAGAGGATACGATGCATTACAATGTGCTTTGGGAAAGTGTTATTCCTAATTTTTTATTTTTTTTTAAATTCCATTTTGGTTTTGGATTCCACCTTTGCTCAACCAGGATATGATTCATGGGAATATATAATATTGTGGCCCTCCATTAACAAACCTTGGCGTGTTTCCACAGTTACCACACATGAAAATTTTATTTCTTCATTTTATATCATTGCTTCCTATATCTTCTACCCCTATGAATAGGAACAACTTTATAGGATATACCAAAATAAAAAACTAAAAGAGGGATAGAAAAGGCAACACACAGCATTCTGGGGAAGCCATTTGTGACACCTAGAAAAGGACCAGCTATCTGGTGGATTTCAGTTGTTTCAGACCCCACATGGAATTTAACTTTTTGCCTAGAGAAATGGTCAGCCATCCACCTTAACACATGTAGGTCTAGGATGATGATGATGATTACTGTTTAATTACTTCTTTCATTCAGCCAATCATGAATTGAATGGTGGATTGGCCTGCAAGTTTGCATCAACAGAAAGTTGTAACCCTTAACCACATTATGTATAAAATACTGAGTGTTCATAACCTCAAGTTTAGTTTTGTTCCCTGGTATTGCCATAGCTTAATACTTAAGGAACCTTAAATATGCATGCAGTTGCATTATATAGTACGTTAAGATTAGTAGTATTTGCAAGCAAACATTGAATTGAAGGAAATGGATTGTGGAGCATAGAAATGTTGTAAGGTGTGTGCTTTTGGTTTCTTTATGCTGTGCAGCGTAGCACTCTGGTTCATGACATGGTTTAACTGTCTCCGTAGATTCATTAACTCTGACGATTGTATCGGACATTAACAGATTGATCTTTTGATACAACAGCAGCTGTCTGTGCAACAAGAAAGTTATGAAAAATATTTTATCTTCTTATAGTGCAAGCTCCCCATCAGCATGGCATACACCAGTTCCATATCTACTTGCAGGATTGGTATCCTTTGTTGCTTTGATAATTCTAATATGCTTCCACTGGAGGAACCCCAACACTATATCTGAAGGGAATGGTAATAACAGAGGTGAAAGTTTGGAGGAGAGGAATGAGGTAGGGGAAAGTTTGAGAGGATGTTCAGAGGATGACAATGGAGATAAAGTGACTGTGATCATGGCAGGTGAAAACTTGCCATCCTGCATTGCTATACCCACCTCAGTTTCTGGGAAGAAAATGGGTGGAGCACCCCAAACAGATAGGAGGGAACTTCTCTCACTTGGCTAAATGTTTCTGCTGGGAAGAAAATGTGACTTCTGTAAACCTTGGACAGTAAGGAAGCTTCAGCCTTCATTAATGGTTGCTTGTTGAGTGATCAGCTATATGAGAGAACTACTAGAAATTTGCAAAAGAGTTGATATTGGGATGGGCTCGAAGAGAGGAAGACCTAATATGAAATAAGTTCCTATTACAGAAGCAACAAAGACTATTGCTAATGGCAGCCAGAGTAGTCTGGAAATAAGTAGTTGTAGACCTGTGGCCCAAAAAGTATTGAGGCTAATGTTTGGGTGGGTATCTTTGCTTTTGTCTTTTATCTTTGGTTTGTTCTTTATATTGTTCAATTTTGTTTTATATTTTTGTTAATAAAAAGGTAAATTAATAAACTAGTACCAAGTCATTTGTTCAAATCCTTTTACATTTTGTCACAAATAATTGAAATTTCAAGTATTTAAAATTTAAGTGTTCTCAAACAGATGTTAGGGCGGGGAAGCCAATAAAAAATTTAATTGAATGTATTTGTCGTTGATGGTTTGAAATTTTCTACTTAACTAAAACAATCCATTTTGTATACTTTATTTGAGGCTGTTAGGCATCATAAAACTTGTTTTGACCAAATTATCAGTAGTTAATATCTTGTTTTGGCAAAAAAGAAAAAGAAAACATTAACCTTAGGAATTAATCTAGAGGATCAAACAGAGGCCCAAAAAGGAGCAGGACCAATAAAGGAATCATTAATATGAAAATTTGAGGCAATAGAGAAGTTACCATTAGAAGAAGGCTTCCAAAAAAAATTATCAAAAGAAGGGAGAGAAGGAATATGAACCAAAGAGAGGGCCTTAAAAAGATCCTCCAGTCCTGGGTCAACCTCATGCAGCCTTTTCCAATAGCCTCCCTCAATGTAATCAACAAAAAATCTACCAAACCTCCACACACAAAGATCCATGAAAGGTTGAGCCCATGTTTATGAGGCCTATTACGAAACCAACTATAGATTCCTAGAGCAAAATATTTCTACCATTTCTCATGTGCCAAAAAATACCCTTGGACACAAGCCTATGGGCCTTAACCATACAATTCTAAAGAGAAAATCAAGACAGGGGGGGAATTCATGAGATAAGAACCTCCTTATACCATCAACACCACATACGTATTTTCTGCAAGCAATTTTCTCCCATTCACTCTTAGCCAGCATAAGGTTCCACAACTGTTTTCCAAGAAGGGCGATATTAAACTCTCTAATTTTATGGATTCCAAGACCACCAACCTTTTTGGGTCTACAGACATCATGCCAAGCAACCAAATGAATTCTTCTCTTATCCTCAACATCAGACTAAAGGAAATTTTTCTGAATTCCTTCCAATTTATCCACAAATTTCCTAGGCATATAAAAAAGACTAAGAGCATAAACATGAAGATTTTGAAAAGTGGACTTAATCAGCTGCACTTTCTTGGATTGGTTCAGCAACGCACCCTTCCAACCAGCCAATTTAGAATTAAATTTATCAATCATCCCTCACCAAAAAGATTCAGGAACACTACCCAAATAAGATGCAGGGAGTTCACCAATCTGGCACTGCAAAATTCTTGCAATTTTAGTCTGCCTATGGACTAGAGTGTTGAAGAAGAAAATAACACTCTTGGGTAAGCTAACCTTCTACCCCAACACAACCTGATACTTCTATAAATAAGTTTAATAGCCTTAGCCTCCTTAATAGATGACTCTCCAAGAATAAGAGAATCATCCACAAACTGTTGATGGTAACAGATAAGATTGTTGGAAGAGGGGGCTAAACCAGACATAACACCAGTGCTAATAAATCTTTGGATGAGATGACCCAAAGATTCCACCATGATAATAAACAGAAAAGGAGATGTCATATTTCCTTGCCTCAAACCCCTGGAGCAATCAAAGAGAGGAGAAGGAGACCCATTGATAAGGACATAAAACTGAGGGGTGGAGATAAGCTGAAGCACAAGAGCCACAAATTTCTCCCCAAAACCAAAGGAGGCTAAAATCTTAGATAGAAAGCCCCAATCAACTCTATCATAAGCTTTCAGTAAGTCAAGCTTTAGGATAAAACTAACATGCTTATTAACAGTAAGAAAGTGAATATTCTCATGAACAAAGATAATAGAATCCAAAATTTTCCTACCAGCCACAAACCCATTTTGTTGAGGCAAAATGATAAGAGGCAGGACCGTTTGCAATCTAACCGCTAGCACCTTAGAGAAGATCAAGTATAAATTGAGTTACCTAAGTTGATAGGACATAACTCATCAAAAGAAGCAGCACCGGGTTTCTTAGGCACAAGAACAATAAAAGAGGAGTTCAATTCCTTCAAAAGAGAACCAGACCTGAAGAACTCCTTGGTAGCCACAACAACATCCTTAGCAATAATTTCCTAGAAGGACTGAAAAAAGAACATAGGAAAGTCATCCAGACTTGACGCCTTATTCCCTTCAAAAAAGAAAACAACACTTCTAATCTCCTCCACCAAAGGAATAATCACCATCTGCCTATTAATATCATCATTTATGAGTTGAGGGATATTCCTAAGAATATCCTCCTGACATGCCAAGTCAAGCTCCCCCTCCATCGCAAGAAGATTAAAAAAGTAGGAAGAAGCAGCAAACTACAAATCAACATCCTTCTCCAAAACTTGATTATTGAAATTGATCAATTTGATTATGTTAGAAGCCTTGTGTTTAAGCATAGGGAGACCTAAATAACTTAGTATTCATGTCCCCACTTTTCAACCACATAATCCTAGAACGTTGCCTCCAAAATTCCTCCTCCTTAGCAACAATATTATGCAATCTGGAGAGGACATTTTCTTTCATAACCAAGGTATGATCATACCCAGATACTTGGATTGATTGTTGCACAATTTGAAGATCCTTAGACACCCCCTCCTTCTCCAAAAAAATGTGACCAAAAGAAGTCTAATTCCATTTTCTAACATTATTCTTTACATTAGCAAGCTTTTTAACAACTCTAGACATAGCTGAGCCATCTACATGAATGTTCCACCAATCATGAACCAATTTGCTAAGATCAAGATGACAAGTCCACATCTTCTAAAATCTAAATGGAAATTTTTTCTTCCCACCCAATAGATCCACCGTCAAAGACAAGGGGAAGTGATTTGACCCCAATCTTGTCAAAGCAAAGAGGGAACAAGAATAATGAACCAACCACTCAAGGGTAATAAGATCCCGATCAAGCTTGACCTGTATAAGATCATCTCCCACTCACCGATTTGACCAAGTGAACCTTTGAGGTCGAAGTCAAGAAGAGGATTATCATTAATAAGATTCATTAGATCATATATACTGTCATCCACAATCTGCGAGCCACCCATGTTATCAACATCATGCAAAGGAGTATTAAAGTCCCCCATAACCAGCCAATTATCAATAGGATGCAACACTTTGAAGGAGTCAAGACTCTCCTAGAACCTTTTTCTAGCACTCTTACAATTAGGAGCATAGATGTTAGACAGAGTCCAAGAGAACTTATCACGCAAATGGTTAAAGGAAGTTTCCACATGGTTACAATCATTGAACAACTCAACCCCTTGAATCACCCTAAGATTCCAAAAAGTCACAATCCCTCCCGATGCACCCACTGCATCAGAGCAATGCATCCCACAATCCTTAAAAAGACTTATTTAATTGTTACACAATGTTTTCATGCCATTTTTTTAATTTTTTTAAGTCAAGAATGCTTAACTTACCTTTATATTTTATGCATAATTTTTCAATCTTCTCTGATTCCTTGCATCTAAGGGATGCAAACAATTAAAAGGGGTTAACATTTCACTAGCACTCATTTGTTGAGCTTACAAACAACTATAGGTATAAGTATATAGACTCATCGCTCTCTAGATAGATCATTATCACATAGCTCAATAATGCTTAATATTCCATACCACTTTTTATATTAGTAAAATATTTCTAACCCTATTATATCATCTCTCATAGTCATTAACATCAAATGTAACTTGCAATATTGTAAATCTAGATACTTACATAAAATAAGCTATTCATTTCATATATTTTCTCTATTCTATAGGAGAAAACATGTTAGAATCCTGAACACACAATAAAATTGAATAGGTTCCATTACTTTACATGGAACCTAATATACTTGTATGTCTTGTGAGTGCCCATATATTCTTCCAAATGCATGCTCATTTAGGACTCACATACACCTCAAGTTTGTGTACCATGCTAATTCTCATTTTTGGGTGGGTCCATTTTAATAGAACGTCTTAATAAAATTACATATTGAAAAATTCCACTCTTCTGAAAATTTGGGATCATCCCTTGATCCATGATTCCTCCTAATTTTTACTCATTCATATACATCTTTGAACCTATCATATCAATATATCCACATATTTCTACATTATATTTCTATTTATTATATAGCTATTGTTGCCTTCATATCTAGATATTCATTCACAACAATGATATTAACACTTTCATAGTTTGGATTGATCATATGGCATGCAAGATTGACCTCATGCAATGTGGAATTGACCTAAATTAAAAAATGATTATTTAAATTATGTGTTGGCTCTATCCCATTCCACTAGTTGCTATGAGATGACTTGGTACATGTTTAAACAATCAATTTCTATATTTGGCTACTTAAAGAAATTTATTATATATTCATTCACAACTTAAAATCCTACAAATTATAGGAGAGTCATTCTAGGAACACTTTACTTTGGAGCATTAAAAAAATCCTAATTCTACATTAAACTATTTTAGGATATTTACATGATTGAAGAATATTGTGTTAAATTATTTTTACAACCATAAATTTAGTTTAACCAAGTTGATTGACCTAGAAGAACTTGTCTCTTATGATCTGGTGGTGATCCTTTACAATCAATAAAATGCAATGATCACATTCAAATAAATCACAATTGCCAACTATCAACAAGCTCTTCTTTGATGATTAGAAAAACACTTCCAAAATTTGAATCATTGTTGCAACGAGAGAGATATATCATGTAGGTTATAAATTTGATCCACAGAGACTTAAAAGACTATTATAATCTTAAAGACATTTCTAAATAAAAACCATTCATTTCTAGCATTAAAACAAATTAATTTTAATTGAAATTTTGATTTCCATACATTTATTATTCCCATCTATGTACATTGATATTGACCTAAATTTACTTATTTTCCCTTTCAATTAAAAGTGTTTCCATTTTTTATGTTTATTTTTTTTATTTTACAAGTATTGGGAGATAATTCGAAGAGATTGTGTCCATTGTACACTTAGTTTTATTATGTAGAAAAAAGTTTATATTGTTCTTATAAGCCCTTGAAAAGGGAGAGGATACGATGCATTACAATGTGCTTTGGGAAAGTGTTATTCCTAATTTTTTATTTTTTTTTAAATTCCATTTTGGTTTTGGATTCCACCTTTGCTCAACCAGGATATGATTCATGGGAATATATAATATTGTGGCCCTCCATTAACAAACCTTGGCGTGTTTCCACAGTTACCACACATGAAAATTTTATTTCTTCATTTTATATCATTGCTTCCTATATCTTCTACCCCTATGAATAGGAACAACTTTATAGGATATACCAAAATAAAAAACTAAAAGAGGGATAGAAAAGGCAACACACAGCATTCTGGGGAAGCCATTTGTGACACCTAGAAAAGGACCAGCTATCTGGTGGATTTCAGTTGTTTCAGACCCCACATGGAATTTAACTTTTTGCCTAGAGAAATGGTCAGCCATCCACCTTAACACATGTAGGTCTAGGATGATGATGATGATTATTGTTTAATTACTTCTTTCATTCAGCCAATCATGAATTGAATGGTGGATTGGCCTGCAAGTTTGCATCAACAGAAAGTTGTAACCCTTAACCACATTATGTATAAAATACTGAGTGTTCATAACCTCAAGTTTAGTTTTGTTCCCTGGTATTGCCATAGCTTAATACTTAAGGAACCTTAAATATGCATGCAGTTGCATTATATAGTACGTTAAGATTAGTAGTATTTGCAAGCAAACATTGAATTGAAGGAAATGGATTGTGGAGCATAGAAATGTTGTAAGTTGTGTGCCTTTGATCTTTTTGAGTTGTGCAGCGTAGCACTCTGGTTCGTGACATGGCTTAACTGTCTCCTAGATTCATTAACTCTGATGATTGTATCGGACATTAACAGATTGATCTTTTGATACAACAGCAACTGTCTGTGCAACAAGAAAGTTATGAAAAATATTATATCTCCTTATAGTGCAAGCTCCCCATCAGCATGGCATACACCAGTTCCATATCTACTTGCAGGATTGGTATCCTTTGTTGCTTTGATAATTCTAATATGCTTCCACTGGAGGAACCCCAACATTGTATCTGAAGAGAATGATAATAACAGAAGTGAAAGTTTTGAGGAGAGGAATGAGGTGGGGGAAAGTTTGAGAGGATGTTCAGAGGATGGCAATGGAGATAAAGTGACTGTGATTATGGCAGGTGAAAACTTGCCATCCTGCATTGCTATACCCACCTCAGTTTCTGGGAAGAAAATGGGTGGAGCACCCCACACAGATAGGAGGGAACTTCTCTCACTTGGCTAAATGTTTCTGCTGGGAAGAAAATATGACTTCTGTAAACCTTGGACAGTAAGGAAGCTTCAGCCTTCATTAATGGTTGCTTGTTGAGTCATCAGCTATATGAGAGAACTACTAGAAATTTGCAAAAGAGTTGATATTGGGATGGGCTCGAAGAGAGGAAGACCTGATATGAAATAAGTTCCTATTACAGAAGCAACAAAGACTATTGCTAATGGCAGCCAGAGTAGTCTGGAAATAATGTTTGGGTGGGTATCTTTGCTTTTGTCTTTTATCTTTGGTTTGTTCTTTATATTGTTCAAGTCTGTTTTATATTTGTGTTAATAAAAAGGTAAATTAATAAACTAGTACCAAGTCATTTGTTCAGATCCTTTTACATTTTGTCACAAATAATTGAAATTTCAAATATTTAAAATTTAAGTGTTCTCAAAGAGATGTTAGTGGGGGGAAGCCAATAAAAAATTTAATTGAATGTACTTGTCGTTGATGGTTTGAAATTTTCTACTTAACTAAAACAATCCATTTTGTATACTTTATTTGAGCACTCTTAACAATTAAGAATTTTAGCAATCTTAATGGTGTGCTTGTTATCATCAAAAGAATGCTCCAGTTTCTGTAATCTTAATGTTGTGCTTTTTATTGATAGCTTGTAAATAAAGGAAAACAGCTCGTGGATGTTACAAAGAGAATGCAGCAATTTCTTTATTATAATTGTTTTATGAAATGTTTTGTGATGTGGGTGAGTTGTTTTAGACAGAGCATTAAATATTTATTATATTATTTAATTTTAGAGTATTAATTGTAATATATTTAATTAATATAAATTTTATTTTATATAGATAATATATATTATTTTAATAATATTTTTTTGTATATTTAGATATTTTTTATTTAGTTTTGTGTTTATTAGATATAGATATTGATAAGTAATATATCTTTTATTAAGTTGGGCTTATTTTTCTAATCTTTTAGCTATCTCTATACGGACATATTTCTATGTATTTAGTCCCTACTTCATCACTATATGCATACACCTTGGAACTTTCACCCAAACCTTATGTTTATTATATTTATTTATACACCTATCATCATCATTATCGAATTTAATTCAATTATTTGTCCATCCTTGTTCATTACTATGGCCACAAATTCCACTTTAGGGTTATAGACTTATTGTTTCTTGTTGAAAATTCACTTTTCTTTTTTGGCAAAGAAAAGTAGACAACGACTACTTGGGAACAACAAAATAGTATGTTGGGAAAGGTTGAGTTTAAACTTAGAGGACTCATTTGTGACCATAGACTTTATTTGCACCCACAAACTTAACATGTAACTATCTTGAATAGGTTTATCATAGCTTCTAAGGTATTCTCTCACAGAGATATCATATTTTCTCAAGGATAGCCCAATTTGGTTCTAAAATATTTATCATTGATATACATTGTTCACTCATAGATCTAAGTGTGTTTCTCCCTTGCATCTAATTCCTAAACAAGTTATTCCAAATAATTATTTTATTAGTCGTAGCTAAAATTAGTTAATCTAGGTTGATTTTTTCTTACATAGTTGGTTTACTTAATTATCCTTGGTTAATTCTATGCAAAGTTTGATTTCCTTTTATGTTTTAATGAATCTAGTCAATCCAAAATAATCTCGACTTCTATCTAGGGATTTTTCATTTAGTTTTTGTATTCACAACTTTTTGTTTTATTTTTTGTTTTGAGATCCAAACTTTCTCTTGTATCCTTAATACTGATATGTATCTTTCTTTTAGGATTTCGCTATTCACAGTTTCTATCTATCACCAACCCTATGAACACTTACTTCCATTAGTGTTTATATTTCACACATGTTTTAGATCTAATGTAGAGCTAGTATTTTTATCTATATAACAAATCATACCTTGTTTGCATATCATTTGTCTAGATAGATATTAAGGTTTCACACTTTTGTGGTATAATTTATTGAGCCCTAGACTTATCCTTTTCTAGGATTTTTTCCACATAAGTATTACATGGTCCTATATAATTGCAATATATTCTTACTCCTCTTACTAATTATATGCCTATTATATAACTTAACTCTAGGAATTAGGCTCATGAATGGTCAATATATCATGTGTATTCAATGGTATGATGTGCACGAAAGACTTTATAAGAAAATATATGACATGTAAGATGTTTAAGAGTGTCTATGAAATTATAATATGTGTAATAAATAATATGAAATACATAAAAACATATAAGAAGGAGATTAAAAGGTGGGCTAGGAGTCTTGATCAACCCACTTATGGCATGTAATAATGTAATATCATAAAAGATTTTGCTAAAGGAGGTAGATGAATAAAAAATAATTTCAAGATTTTTCTGAGGCTATGACATGGTTATGAAATGTAAGGGAATATTTTACTAATATCCTATTGACCCATGATTGGGCATGGATTTTGAGAATTCTTATTATGGTATTAGGAGACCTTTTTCAAGCCCATGGTGTTATCTTTTGGTATTTTTGGGCCTCCTTAATTCTACATGATGAGCTTGAGATGGAAAATTTATCAATTTTGTATTGTAGGATTACAGTACCAATGTTCATCTAGGTTTTATTTGTTTAGTTGTATGAAAGGAATCATTCTTAATAATATATATTGTAACTATTTTGTTTCTAGGAATGAATTGTTTTACTAAATTAGAGGTTGAGTTTTTCTCAAAAGCATTTTCCTAGGGTATATATGTGTCACTTATTTGTGTGGTTGCTTCTATCCTTTCTATCTTATTATTCCATTTATCCTTTTTATTTTTCATTCCATTATGATATTAAATTTTATATTGATTGGTTAGTGTAAATTTGTCCTCATATGGTCAACATGGAAATAACTACATGTTTAGTAGTTAAGATTCATTTTATGTTTAATTGATAAGGGATTTGTAGGTAAATATCCTTACATATAATATTAGAGGATAGTTGGTTCCATGGAATGCATCTGATCACATATGTTAATATGTGATTGTATGTAGTTGCATGTTCTTATATTTAGGTTGCAAATTCTTGTATGTTGTTTCATGTATCAAAAACTAGTTTTGCATATAGAACTCCTCATAACATTTTTGGTGGAAGAAGTTGATGGAACATGATCTGAGTTAGTGTAATAGTTGCTTACTAGTGATTTTTAGAAGGTTTTAATTAATTTTAAGTGTTATGATTTATGATAAAAATGTATATGTCTAGCATTGTTATTTTCCAAACAAAAAATAATTTAGAGGAGAAATCATAACCACATAATTATAGTTATGTTGCTTTAAGTTTGTTTGATATTGTAGTTACACTAGAAATACTATTTGATCTCTTGTGATGATGAGAAAAACTGTGGATATGTTCTAAGAGACACCTTGAGGTATTGAATGTAGCTATAATTAGCTATTAGTTTTTATATTTTATTACAAGACATCAGTAGTGTTTGTATATAGGACACAAATACATGTAATATATTAGGAGTAGGTCAATAACCTTTAACCATGTGTAAGAAACATCATCTCATCACATGTGTTTTATTCCATATGGATAAGTCTTGTTGTGAGTAATATATTTTTCATGAGCTAACATAATGATATGGTAATGAAATATTTGTGTGAAAATTAATATTATAGTGAATTCTTAACTATGGGCTCAATAGATTCATTTTTCCTTATTTGTGACAAGATAGTAAAGATGCATAATGTTCATAGATCATTCATGGTTCCCCAATTATTATTTTTTATTCATTTTTCTTGCCTCTAAAAATCCTTAAGTGTCAATGCACACACATTATCATATATGCTAAGAAGGGTGAAAATAAAATAACTCACAGGGCTTTCCACTATTAAAAAAATATATATAGTGATTAATCCCTACCATTGGTGCATGCTAGCCATCAATTTATTATGAAAATTGGTACAAAAAATTATATATTAGTGTTCCCTACTCATCTGAATAATTCTATAATATTAGTTATGATTTTAGAAACACCCAAAAGTGTGCTACTTATAATTCCTAAAAAGAATAGAGATAATATCACTCTAAAATAACATGATCCACTTGATTTGCACCAAAAAATTTATCCAATGGCTTGTGGGATAAATGAAACTTCCATTGTGGATATTCTTAGAAATATTCCCTGGTAGAACAATTTTCACATCTACAACTCCTTTACAACATTTACAAGCTATCCTACAAATCTAGAGTAATTTGGATTAGGGTGTGTCACATATCTGATGAGGGCACAACCCGAGACTTAGAAAATAACCCACAAACAACAGAATAATTTTATTATTCAAAAAATGGAGCTTCTTACATGCAGAGGATCTCAAATCCCCAAGTTCTACAACACATGCAAGTTACAGAAAGCTACAGAATAACCCTTTCGCAATATGCGAGCTTGTCCCTAAAAAGTTACCCAAAAATTAGAAACCCACCCATAAATAGAGATCCTCATTAGTTTGGAGCCAAAACAACATTCAAATTTGAGTTTAGGCAGTTTGGCACCGAAAATTTACAACATGAAGTTCAAATTTCAAAAGAGCATTTGCAATTCTATCTTCTAGAAAGTGTGCCAACTTCCCGGGGCCATAACTTCTGATCCAGGACTCTAATTCGCAAACCGTTTGAACCATTGGAAAGGTCTCGAAGTCAATAACACACTTGAAATCCACTATGCTGATTTCGGCAAGTTTGGGGCCATTCTAGGAACTCTAAGTGCCTCAAATCTAACTCAAAATATTTTCAAGTGCAAATCTGGGAAACTAAAACTGCAATGTCTTTCCACCCAGGAATAGAAAATAAAAACCATAAATTGGGAATTTCATTATGACAAAAGGGTATCCAAAAATTTAAAAACATCTAAAAACTGAAAACTTGAAATTTAACTATTTTTGGGTGATGCAAGATTGCCCTTATACCACTGGATGCTCCTGCATAAAACACCCAGGATAATTTGAGAAGTGACCCCGTCATGTCTCGGATGGTGGAGGAAAACCCAAATGGTCAACCTCTACCTTAGGCAACTAGGATGAATCTTCAACCGGCCTTCCTTTCCATTTCACCAGATATTCTTCATACGCCTATTCCGGTACTCCCACACTATCAGGATTTCTTCAATCTCCTCCTTTTCTGAAAGGAATCCCACAGTTCCATCGGGTACTTCCTCTGCACCACCTTCATGATACCTCAAAGCTGAAATGTTGAACACGTGGGAAATGTTGACTCCATCCAAACTCTACCTCATATGCATTCCCTGAATCATGCCTCTTCAAAATTTTATAGGGACCGAGCTTCTTCATCTTCAATTTGTTATATGTTCCCACTGGAAACCTTTCCTTCCTCAAGTGGACCATCATTTCATCACCAATCTTAAACTCCTTATACCTCCTCTTTTGATCTGCCTTAGTCTTATACTGCCTATTCATCTTGTTAATATGTTCTCTTACCTTCTCATGTATATCCTTGATGTGTTCTGCAAAATATTCGGCTTCAGCACTTATTTTCTTCTCTTGGTCCATCTTCCTCAATTCTGGGGCTGTTCTGGGGCTACCTCCATACACAATCTGGAATGGTGATCTACCAATGCTTCTATTGACAGAATTGTTGTAAGAAAATTTTTCCTGGGGTAAGATCAAGTCACATCCCTTGGGTTTATCTCCTACCAAACATCTCAGTAGGTTACCCAGACTCCTGTTAACAACCTCTGTCTACCCATCTATTTGTGGATGGTGTGCAAAATTGAACTTCAACTCTGTCTTCAGCTTCTTCCACAAGGTCCTCCAAAAGTACCCCACAAATTTCGTGTCACGATTTGAAACAATACTCTTTGGCAGACCATGTAGCCTCACCACCTCTTTAAAGAACAAGTCAGCAATGTGGACTACATCATGGGTCTTCTGACATGGAATGAAATGCACCATCTTCGAAAACCTATCAACCACCACAAATACTGAATCATTCCCTCGTTGTGGCCTTGGAAAACCAAGAACAAAGTCCATACTTATATCCTCCCACGGCCTCTCTGGTACAGGTAAGGGCTAATATAAGCCTGTATTATGATATAAGCCTGTTCACTGATAATGGAGATGGTCTTATCCCGGCCAAAATGTCTTGCCATTCCTCCACTATGCTTCTCCTTTATCAGGTTCTCCCCCATGGAACTCCTCAGGATACACAATTGACTTCCCTTAAATAACATGCCATCCTAGATTATGAAATCCAGCCACCTTGTCCTGTCCACTATAACAGGTTCCTTGCAAGATTTCCAAGCCTCTGCAAAATCAGGATCTTCTGCATACAGTGTCTTGAGTTCATTGAATCCAACCACTTCAATCTGCATCTTTGTCATCAATGTATGTCTCCTACTTAAGGCATCTGCAACCCTATTCGACTTCCCACTCCTATGTTTCAAAACAAAGGTATAACTTTGCAAAAACTCTACCCATTTCATATGCCTTTGATTTAATTTTCCCTGACTATTTATGTAATGCAAGGCCTGATGATTAGTATATAGAACAAATTCCTTCAACAACAAATAATGTCTCCATTTCTTTAATGCTTGAAGTATCGCATAAAATTCCTGGTCATATATAGAATACTTTCTCTTGGCATCGTTTAACTTTTCACTGAAATAGGCAATGGGCTTACCTTCTTAGCTCAACACTGCTCCAATGGCACAACCACTGGAATCACAATCCACCTGAAACACCTTGTTGAAATCTAGGAGGGCTAGAATAGGTTGCTTTGTCACCTTCTGCTTCAACAGTTCAAAACTTTTTTCTGCTCCATTGCTCCACTTGAATTCTTTTCTATCCCCTCTCATTGTTTCAGTCAGGGGTCCATAAATACTACTGAAGTTTCTAATGAACTTTCTATAAAAACTATCCAAACCATGGAAAGATCTCGCCTCGGTAGTAGTTCTTGGGGTAGGCCATTCAAGAATAGCCTTCACCTTCTCTGGGTCCATCTTGAGACCTTCTACTGAGACAACAAACCCCAAGTACACTAACTCCCTCTTCACCAAACTGCACTTCTTCAAATTAATAAACAATTTCTCTTCTCTTAACTTCTTAAAGGCTCTCCGAATATGTATCAGATGCTCATCCAATGTCTTACTGAAAATCAAAATATCATCTAAATACACAATAACAAAACTTCCCAGAAATTCTTTTAGTACCTCGTTCATGAGCTGCATGAATGTACTCAGTGCATTATTTAGCCCAAAAGGCATGACTGACCACTCATACAGGCCCTCTTTGGTCTTGAAGGCAGTCTTCCATTCATCTCCCTCTTGAATCCAAATCTAGTGATATCCACTCTTCAGATCAATCTTTGTGAAGTACTAAGCTCCACTCAAATAGTCCATCAAGTCATCCATCCTTGGTAGGGGAAATCTGTACTTGATTGTTATCTTGTTTATGGCTTGGGAATCTGTACACATCCTCCACTCCCCATCCTTCTTTGGTGCTAGTACTCTAGGTACTGCACATGGAATCAAACTATCCCGTATCAAACCCTTTCTCAACAACTCTTGAACTTGTTTGTTCAACTCCTCATTTTCTGCTGGAGTCATTCTATGAGCTGCCTTATTTGGCAAACTGGCTCCAGGAATCAAGTTAATCTGATGACTGATCTTCCTTATTGGTGGTAAACCCTCAGGTACATTATCAGAAACAATATCCTGAAACTCATCCAACATCCCAAAAACTTCTCACTATCCTCCTTACTCACTCTAGGAATCAATGCATAACACACACGCTCATGCTTCACACCTTCTAAAAAATTTCTACCATCTACATAACAAATTCTAGCACTACTGCATACCTTTTCTTCGATCTCCTTCAGGGGTTTCAACTTGTGATGAACCCCATCCTTTGTCAAGGAATAAGTGTTTGCATGGCCATCATGTAGAGCTCGTCTATCAAACTGCCACGACCTCCCCAACAACATGTGACATGCATCCATGGGGATGATATCATAGAGTACCTCATCATGGTAGCTCCTGTTCTTGAACTTTACTAGGCACTACTCATTGACCAAAACTTTGTGGTCTTTCTGTAACTAGGCAATCCGATACGGATGCGGGTGCCTTTCCCTCTTCAACTTCAACTTTGTGACCATCTCCTCTGACACCAGATTATCAGTGCTCCCACTGTCAATAATGACATCACAACATTTTCCTTCATAGTTGCACCTTGTGCAAAGTAGATTCTTCCTTTGTTCTGGTTCCTTTTCCTCAATCACCAGGGCTCTCCTAATCACTAGGGCTTCTCCCCTTTCAACATCATCGG
Organism: Sequoia sempervirens; assembly: GCA_007258455.2. Classification (NCBI taxonomy): domain Eukaryota; kingdom Viridiplantae; phylum Streptophyta; class Pinopsida; order Cupressales; family Cupressaceae; genus Sequoia; species Sequoia sempervirens. The sequence goes on from VDFB02086081.1 coordinate 110,646,185, forward strand.
AATGTTCAGATTGGGCTTCCTCATCTGCATGCGCAACCCTTCCATGACCTTCTGGCCTTTTCTCTGCCCTTCCTTGGTGTTGTGGACATTCATAGGCTTGATGCCCTTCTTCACCACATTGGAAACACATTCCTCTGAAACCACATCTTCCAGATCCTTGTCCATGTCTCCCTCGTCCTCTACCTCTTTGATCACCACTGTTTTGATCATGAGGGCGGTAGAAGTTGTCATTTCTTTGGCTTCGGCTGGTACCCACATCTTCACTTTTCTTTTCATCATCATTTCGACTTCTTGAAGGTCTTCCATTGCCCCTTCCGCTTTGACCTCCTCGTCCTTTTTTCTTGCCATCAAATCTTTTGTTCAGCTTCTCTTCCACCTTCAGAGCAAACTGATACACATCCTCAATGGTGGTCATTCTGACTAGACTTAACTCCTCCACGCTCTTCGTAACCCATTAAGATATCGGGCTACCTTCTCCTTATTGGCCTCTGTGTGACCCGTTCTGATGATTATCTTATGAAAATATTTAGTATATTCTTTCATAGATTTGCTTCCTTACTTCAACCCTTGCAATTTCTTCAATAGATCTAACTCCTAGTCCACCGGGTATGAACCGCTTTTCAGCTTCTACCATGTGATCCCATCCGGTGATCTTTTTTTCCTCTTTTTCCAACTAGACCTCTTTCCACCAAATACTGGCATGGCCCTTCAACTTCATTTTCACAAACTTAACCCGATCCGGGTCCTCTATTTCCTCATACTCAAAATATTCTTCTAGCTCGTTGATCCAGTTGATCAACTCTTCTGGGTTCAGACTTCTGGAATAACTAGGGACTTCTGCTCTAGGTCTTTTCCCAATCTTCGAAATGGCCCTTATTAGCCACATTTAGTCTTGATTGCTGCTTCTTCCTCTTCTACATTTGAACCTTCTTCCTCTCCTTCATCCTCACTTTCCTCCCTCAGGTTTAACCCTCTTCTCAACTGCTCTTGTAACGCATCAATCTGTCTCTGGAGGGCTGCCAATGCATCTCTTCCACCAACATTTTTGTCACCTCGACCACCTCTGGCACCACCATGCCTACCAAGCATCACTCTTGGAGGCATCTTTCTTGACCTCGACCCACAACCACGGTCCTGGTGCGAACTACCTCACGATCGGCGATCTGTCCACACGCTCAAGAAAACCCGCTCTGATACCACTTGATGAGGGCACAACTCGAGACTTAGAAAATAACCCAAAAATAAGAGAATAATTTTATTATTCAGAAAATGAATCTTCTTACATGTAGAGGATCTCAAATCCCCAAGTTCTACAACACATGCAAGTTACAGAAAGCTACAGAATAACCCTTTCACAATATGCGAGCTTGTCCCCAAAAAGTTACCCAAAAATTAGAAAGCTGCCCATAAATAGAGCTCCCCATTAGTTTGGAGCCAAAAAAAAATTCAAATTTGAGTTTAGGTGGTTTGGCACCAAAAATTTACAACATGAAGTTCAAATTTCAAAAGAGCATTTGCAATTGTATCTTCTAGAAAGTGCGCCAACTTCCCAGGGCCATAACTTTTGATCCGGGACTCCGATTCGCGAACCGTTTGAACCGTTGGAAAAGTCTTGAAGTCAATAACGTGCTCAAAATGTTCTACACCTATTTTGGCAAGTTTTGGGGCCGTTCCGGGAACTCTAAGTGCCTCAAATCTAACTCGAAATATTTTCAGGTGCAAATCTAGGAAACTAAAACTACAATGTCTTTCCACCGAGGAATAGAAAATAAAAACCATAAATTGGGAATTTCATTATGATGAAAAGGGTATCCAAAAATTTGAAAACATCTAAAAACCAAGAAACTTGCAATTTAACTATTTTTGGGTGATGCAAGATTGCCCTTACACCACGGAATGCTCCTATATCAAGATCTTATACTTAAAATCCATCAAAAGTACTTATCCATTATTGAATTTTAACTAACTCTTACCATATATGATACCTAGCAAAGAAATTTATCTACTTAGAGATATACTACTCAAAAATATGCAACAAACTCCATTTTTCATGTATCAATGTGCTTTAGAGAATAATTCAATCACCAAAAAGATTCATACAATAATTTATTAATTTTATCTCATATATCTTGTATAATAACTTCAAGTTATTAGGGCAATTTATCTTCAAGGAGGAGCAATAGGTACAAGAGGAAATGGGTCGCTAAATAATACTAAATATATTAGGTGCTTTTTAGTTTCTTTCATAGCTTTATTAGAAAGATCTCCATATTATTTAGCACATATGTTCCAAACCACAACTCATATTACCATGTTAGTGTTACTATTTATAGGTTTAGTTATCTTGACTATTGTGACTGGTTGCGATAGTTGAAACCAGTGTCACCAAAAAATGTATAGTTGACATTTTTACACTCACTTGAGTCTTTCTAATGGACTTTGGCTTGATTTTTCTTGGGATTAATGTTGTAATGTGGCTTAAACATTCAAATTATGGTTTCTTGTGAAGGTGTTGGGTATGTGCAGGATCATCATGGAAAAAATAGGCCCTTAAGTGGCAAAAAAATTAGAAAAATCAGAGTTAGACAACTTGATGTAAAAATTTGAATAATTTATCTATATTATTTCAAAAATATGTAATAATAGAATCTATAGAAAATTTAATGTAGCTTCTAAACTACTAGGTTTTTTTTTTTTAAATCTATTTGGTGAAAATTTGAAATTTCAATGCAAATGGTACTTAAATTTGGGAAAAATAAGTAGGTGTCTATCCTGACCACCCTAACCAAAATAAAATGATAATATTTTCTTATAATATTTTAGATATAAGTAGAGGAATCATGTCTCGATGTGATGCATATTTTTTGTAAATTTTTTCCAAGTAAATAATTAATTACTTAATTTTTATTACAACTTTTAAAAATATATAAACTTGTATGTTTGACCACCTTAACTTGGTAAAAATTCATGAAATTCAATTTTTTAATCCTATAGTATGCATAGAATGTGATGCAAGTTTCATATTCAAAAATGTGATACCATTTGAAAGATATAGATGTTTTTCAATCAGCCTATCAATCAGGACTTTAGTCGTAATTCAAATAGAAAATGAAAAATAATTATTTATTAAATTCAAAGTAAAGAATAATTTATATTGGTGGAAAGTGGAGAATATCCTTTAAAAACCCTTTTCATTTCATCAATTTTGGGTAAAAAATAGGTTGTCAGCCACATACCCATCATATTGCCACTTTTTGGTCCATCATGATCCTGCACATACCCTGTTGTGAAGTTTTGTAAAAAATTTCTACACTTTTCTAGACTCTAATCATTACAATTCACTTAAAAATCACCTTTTCATCACTTATTAAGTCCTATTTTGAAGTGTTGTAAAGTCTTGTAACAAGATTTCATACTTTTCTAGGCTTAATTTCACTATTTACACCTTTCTTATGCTTTATTTGACCCCTTAAGGTACTTCCTGGCCATTTTTAAGTGTGTTTTTGAGAACATTCCCATTGGACAAATTTTAATGCCGCAAAATTCCCGACACCCACTTAATTTGCTTAAGTGGGACTAAGTTGCCAATAGGGGTGACTTAGTCCTTTTTGGATAAAACTCAAAATAATTTTAAAATTCTAGCAGGAAATTTTCCTCTAACCCTTGAGGTCAGCCTGTGATGTGTTACTTTCAGGAAATTTTAATAAAATCAGGTATAAATAAGTGTTTTTCTCCTCATTCACTTGCATTCACTAAACATCAATCAAGTATTTGAGCACTTTGCATCATTCAATCAAGCATTACCAATTCAATCTATTGGAGCACTTCATTGCATATCTTTATATTTTGAGCATCAAAAGTTTCGTAAGTTTATGAAATTTACATGTTATCTATTTATCATACTCTTTTCATTTCATTTCATTGTTTAGGGTTTGATTACCAAAGTGGGGTCTGACCATGGCAAACCACTATTCTCTAACCCTCAACCATTTTCCCCCTTTTGCATGTGTATTTGCAAACTTTTGTATGTAGATTTATCAAGCACTTAGGTGTTGAAAGGTGGTCAACAAGTCTACAAAGTCAATAAAGTCAATACAACCCTAGTTCAAGTTGGAGAGGCTTGCTACCCCATTTTCTACAAAATCAAGTGCAGACACTTGTCAAAAAATAAAGTGCAGACCTGAGACTTCCATATTTTGTTCCAAATTCCCTAAGATTTGTAGGTGGACTAAGTCACCACTAGTCGTGAATTAGTCCCACTTATGGGCCTAAAAACTAATTTTGACATTTTTGGATACCCATTTAGTAGATTCCCATTCTGGCAAAGTTTCCCGAAACTGGGACTAAGTCGCCCCACCTGGCGTAAGTGTCCCAGTCAGCATTTTTAGTCAATTTTCTAGGATTTTAGAATCCTCCAACATCAAGCTTCAAATTTAAGGTGCAGGTCTTTCATTTTTTTCTGTTATTTCATCATTTAGTTGCACTTTTAGGCATTTTTGCATATCACATTGTGTTTTCCAACACTTTACATTTTCTAAGTTTTGCATCATTAGATCATTTCAATTTCATATCAGAGCATTAGGAAATATTAATTAGGCATAATACATTTCATGAACATAAACTTTGAGTGTAAACCCTTGCATTTTGGTGGACCCCCATCCAATCCCCTTTCTCCTTTTAGGTGAAAAACCCTAGGAGGAGCAAAGTGTTGTGAGGGGCAAACTAAAATCTTCATTTACATTTTGGTGAACCTGACCTTTGGGAATATGCCTTTCTGATTTGAAAAGTGCACCCTGGGTTTCATTTACATTGCATCTTGCATTGATTATAGTGCATTGTAGAGTGTTAACATTGCATTAGTGAAAAGCTAACTTAGATTGCATTATTGCATCATTTTTGCATTACAAAACACAAAAATTCTACATTTACATACTGTAGTTCCATTTGTGCATCTGAAAAACATAAAAAAATCCTTAGTGGGACTAAATCACCACCCTGAGTGACTTAGTCCTTTTTCATATTTTCCATTATATTTTAGGTAATTTCTGGCTATTTTTTGTACTTCTATTTTCTGGTACTACATCTCTATTTTCTTTTATAGAATTACTAATTTTCGCATTTTATTTTCCCTAAATTGCATTTCATTTACATCCACCCTATCTTTTGTGGTACTTGTATGAGTGTTTGGTGCTCCATTGATAATACTTTAGTGAGACAAAGTTCTAGACTCATGGCTTCACATGATAGCACTTTCGTTGTGGACCTTGGGATCTCAAGAGCTCCTACTCCTAGTACATACAATGGTGCATTAGGCATGTATACTACCACTTCTATGTCTTCACCTTTCCATCCAATAAATGCTGACACACACAAAAATTCCATTTCGTAGGAAAAATTCATTAGCATTCATGAAGATTTTGCACATTTACAACAAGACTTATCCCTTGAAAACATTTCCACAACTGCCATACTTTCCATCGAAAACCTTCATCATTTGATTGAAAGTGATGATGGCTTATAGGTTATGAAAATAATTACTGAGATATACAATAAACATGCTCCTACTACTTCCCAATCCACAAACACTATTGTGAGCCAAGGAGGACCTCACATTCCTCCCCCTTCAACCATAGCATCCATACCCACTTAAACACCACTCCTCAGGTTACAACAACTATCAACCAATTAGTCATGTGACTCCTCCTTTTGTTATTCCAATTAGCATTCCTAGTTATTTTGTGGCATCGAACATTCCTTCTTCCACCTTCACCCCTCTTAGTGTCCCTTTCACTTCCCCTAACATTTCATACACTCCATCACCATTCTCCCTTCCACCTCATACCAGTTACACTAATCCCATCATTAGACAACTCTTTAACACCATTTCATCCATGCAACAACAAATCTCCACCATTAGCCAAAGTCAAAATGCTCCACCTACATATCATGTTCGTAGTAGTCCATTATCCCTTGAGATCTTATGCACTCAGATGCCACGAGGAATTGAAATGCCTAGGTTTGAGAAATATGAAGGTAAAGGAGACCCTACTAATCATGTCAATGCTTATACAACCTTATGCAGTGACTTTGTCCTCGATGATAAGCTGTTAGCCAAAATTTTCCCTAAGACCTTTTAGGACACTACATTGGAGTGGTTTTCAAACTTACCCAATCATTCAATCCGATCCTTCAATGAACTTATGGATGCTTTCATAAGTCATTTCCAAGTTCATATGACTCCTAAAAAGACAATGGCTGGTTTAATGAGATGTAAACAACACACTAATGAAAAAGTAAATGACTTCATTTCACGTTATCAATCATTATATGCTCAAATTCATGTCAAGATTCCTGATTCACATCTACAAAAAATGTTTATTGAAAACTTGCATAATCACCTTCAGGATAAGTTAACTATGATGAAATTTCCTTCATTCATGCATTTATGCATGACCCTTTGTGACTATCACAACTCAAAGTACACTTCTACCCGAGCTAAGAAGTCTAAGCAAAACAATCAAAACAATGTGAAAAACTTTAGAAAATCGAACTGAGGCTTTTTACATTTCAATCAGCCTTCTCCACAACCAACCCAACTAGTTCCAAATCAAGTGGTAGCTATTAAAGTAGTGGTGCCTTATACCTATGGGGACCTGAAGAGACAATTTACTCCCTTATCCGATACTCTCCATAATACAATGAACCAATTGCTCCAACAACAAATGATCACTTTGCCTATCGTTAAACCACTTGATACCACCAAGCCTTTACCACCTACCTTTAAAAAAATGATTAATTATTGTCATTTTCATCGCCAAAATGGACATGACACCAAAAAATGTGAGCATCTCAAACACTTAGTTCAAAACCTCATTGATTTGGGTCATCTATCCATTGCGGACCATGTCAATGATCAAGGCAATAAGTCTGTTGCACCCCCTAACCAGAATTTACAAATCTTTACCAATTCGATGCCTAAACGCAATATTTCATTTTTCAAGGCTAGTGAACCTTCAAACCCTTAGGTGATGAACATTGATACAAATAATAAACAATCTGATATTACTCTAGACGTTACCCAAGTTACTCCTATGGATGAACTTGTGGGTGCGATAGATGTTATCCCTCGCAAGGGCCCAACCAATACATCTCTTGATATTATTTTTTCTTCTCATGATATACTTAAAAGCCTTCCTGATGGTCCTCTTTACATAGCTAGTCGAATCTATGATAAACCTACCAATGGAATATTAATAGATCCCGCTTGTGGTGAGAATGTGATCATAGAAGAGTTTCTAGTATTACACAATCTATATCAAGATCATTATAACAAACCAACTGCATGGATTAAAACACATACTCATTTTGCATGCCCTACGATCGGATTGATCATACTTCCTTTACAGATAGGACCCAAAACTTTGGATGTAACATTTTCTGTTATTCCACAATCGAACCAATTTTGTCTGTGGCTAGGTCATCCTTGGCTCTACTCAATGAAAGAAGTCCCCTCAGTTGTTCATAAATGTTTGAAGTTTCTGCATGGCAATGAAATATTTACCATACACCTAGTGGCTTTAATCCATTATCCTCTGAAGGTAATTTTTCCTTAGAAGCCTTTTGGCCTGAACCTATGGAACCCATCACCCCCCATAAAGATTTATTTTTCATAGCCTATCAAAAGTTCAAAGCCAAAAAAATAGTTGAATTATCTCTTCATAACATGTCCCCATCCACTTCTACTCCTCCTATCCTAGATGAAACCATGCTTTAGCCTGAGTTCGACATTGAAAAAATAATACAACCTTATGAGCACCCAACCATAAACACTTCCCCTCCATCATTCAAATGCCCAAGAGAAAATGAAACAAATCATGTCATGCCTCCTCGCATTAAACAAGTGTATAAAGCCAAAGAGAAAGTGATTGACCCATCTTCAATTTATTTTGTTCTTCCCCCTCCTAGAGAAAAGGAACCTATGATGGATCAACCTGCTCTTACACCTCAACAACTTCAAAATAAAACTAAACGCAACCGTAGTGCTAGGCAACATACGCTTCACAGTCATCTCCTTGCTCGTCAATCTCAAATGGAAGAAAATAAAGAAAACCAACCTCCCCCCTTGATAGAAGTAATAGATGATCACCCACTTCCCCATGACCCGCCACAAGATACTCTAGTCCAACCCGCACAACAAAATGAATCGATCCAATAGCCACAACTTTTGATATATCCTTCCTTAGAAATAAACCTTCGTCCTCCTATCGTAATCAATCTTAATGATGATGATGACGAGGAGATTAAAAAAATAGATGAAGAAGTGCATAATTATTTAAATTCTTTATTTTCATCTACCATGAGCTTAAAAGATAAATCTTCTCAACCAAGCAAAGAACCTAGTACATCTCCTAGTTCAACACTTGCAATTTTTCCTTTGGACAGTCAAGTGTCCTCACAATACACTAACCATGACTGGGAGGCGGATGACTTGTTAGATGGTTGACTTGCATTTTCCTTATTATCCTTTTATATATTTTTTTCTTTTTCTGTTTCTTTGCTTGTATGTGTGTATTGTGTTCCCCCATATTGTGTGTTTGATGTTCTCTCTCTCTTTGTGCACTTCCTCTATTTGTACCTTTATTCTTCTATATTTCATACTTTATCTTTTACTTTTTTGTCTTTTTCATTTTGTGTTTTCCTTTTGGGGATAACATAGTGTAGAGACACCCTAGGTCTCTTCCATGTTGACCCAAAAGGTCCTTTTCCTTTTTTTTCTTTTTTCTTTTGTGTTTTCCTTTTGGTGATGATGCAAAGTGTAGTGACATCCTATGTCTCTTCCATTTTGACCCAACTGGTCTCTTTTCCTTTGTATTTTCTTGTGTTTTCCTTTTGGGGATGATGTAAGACATAGACCAAAATGTCTCCTTCATGTTGACCCAAAATATTTTCCTTTTCTTTTGTCTTTTCCTTATGGGGATGATGCAAGGTGTTGAGACCACAATGTCTCTTCCATGTTGACCCAAAATGAACTTTATTTTCCTTGTCACTCTCTTTGTGTCATTCTTCTATTTCTATGTGATTTTGGGAATGATGACAATTTTGAACTCTTTAATCAAAACATTGTAGCAAAAAATATACTGACCCCAAATCCATAGATCCCTTATGTGTTTGGTGTGTTATTTTTTTCCTGCTAGGCAACTCCCTTTTCTTTTGTTTCCTTTTTCATTTGCATGAAGTAGAGTAACTTGGAAACATATGACTTGGTATAGAGGCTTTCCAAGTTGGCTCTCATGTCTTGTTTCCTTTTTTCATTTTTCCTTCACTACTTTAAAGCAATTACTCACAAAATGGTGTGTAGAAATTCCTTTAAAGTGGGGGAATTCATTACCATCAATTCATTTGCATTCATGGTTCTTAGTGTAGCCTTGTCACTTCATATGATGCGCTTGTCACTTTGTGGATGACATTGGGTGTGATGTACTTCATAAGTGTGATCTATCTTAACATATTACATTCCTCTTGGTGGTTTGATGTGATGCAGTGCATCCCCTAAGTTGTGAATATTTTATTCTTTGATTGGTCCTCTCTTGGAGACATTAGACACAATGTTCCCTAAGTAATAGACCTTACATGAATTTAACAAGACTCCTTTGAACATCTTTTCCATTTTACACTTTTACATTTTACACTTTTTCATTTCACCTTTTGCATATTTTTTTGCCACCTTGCATAACGCAACTTGCATGCCTATGGTACCTTTGCATTTGTTCATGAGTTCTAAGCATATGAAGCTTTGCTTCTCTCATGAAGCATGAACTGACATTTTCCCTTGTGGCACCTTATTAAAGTTATCAGGAGGTATAACTTTGATATGGTCAAGCGAGATGCCCATTTAGCAGCATGACTTTCCCCATAGCCACCTATTTGTTTGTGAGTGGATACCAACTAGCGTATGTATCTCTACTTTTGGGCTTTCTCACCCTGCAGACAACTAGAAGTTTTGTGGCCCCAAAGTGAGTATACTTGGGACTTCTCACCTGGTGGACATCCATAAGTTTCGTCACCCTAAAGTGAGTTAAAATTTCTTATTTCAAACAACCAGCCTAGATTTAATCCATAATGAGTTGGATAGATGATCAAAGCTTTTATTTATTTTCTTCATCATGTGTGTTCCTTTGTTCTTATGTTTGGTTTTCCATGAGATCTTAATCCTAGGGGCTCGATCATCCCTCTTGATTATTGTTGTTTCATCTTACCAACATGAGTACCTTAAGATCCCTCTTGATATGCATGTTGGGCTACTTTAGCAAGAATTTGAAGCAAGTTCATCCTCTCACTAAAGTGGGGGCTTAATGAGTCACCAAAAAATGTACAGTTGACATTTCTATGCTCACTTAAGTCTTTCTAATGGACTTTGGATTGATTTTTCTTGGGATTAATGTTGTAATGTGGCTTAAAAATTCACATTAGGTCCTAAACATTCAAATTATGGTGTCTTGTGAAGGTGTTATGAAGTGTTGTAAAAAATTTATACACTTCTCTAGACTCTATTCATTACAATTCACTTAAAAATAACCTTTTCATCACTTATTAAGTCCTATTTTGAAGTGTTGTAAAGTCTTGTAACAAGATTTCACACTTTTCTAAGCTTAATTTCACTATTTAGACCTTTCTTACGCTTTATTTGACCCCTTAAGGTACTTCTTGACCATTTTTTAAGTGTGTTTTTTAGAACATTCCTATTGGAAAACTTTTCACACCCCAAAATTCTTGACACCCACTTAATTTTCTTAAGTGGGACTAAGTCGCCAATAGGGGCGACTTAGTCCTTTTTGGCACAAAAATCAAAATTATTTTAAAATTCTAGTAGGAATTTGTCCTCTAACCCTTGAGGTTGGCCTGTGATGTGTTACTTTTAGGAAATTTTAATAAAATCAGGTATACATAAGTTTTTTTCTCCTTATTTTACATCCCCTAATATCCTACAATCTCCTCATTCACTTGGATTCACTAAACATCAATCAAGTATTTGAGCACTTTGGATCATTCAATCAAGCATTATCAAGTCAATCTATTGGAGCACTTCATTTCATATCTTTAGATTTTGAGCATCAAAAGTGTGGTAAGTTTATGACATTTGCATGTCATCTATTTATCATACTCTTTTCATTTCATTTCATTGTTTAGGGTTTGATTACCAAAGCAGAGTTTGACCAAGGCGAACCCCTATTCTCTAACCCTCAACCATTTTTCCCCTTTTGCATGTGTATCCACAGACTTTTGTATGTAGATTTATCAAGAAATTAGGTGTTGAAAGGTAGTCAACAATAATACAAAGTCAATCAAGTCAACACAATCCTAATTCAAGCTTGGAGAGGCTTTCTACCCCGTTTTTCTGCAGAATCAAGTGTGGACAGCTGTCAGAAAAGAAAGTGCATACCTGAGACTTCCAAATTTTGTCCCAAGTTCCCCGAGATTTGTATGTGGACTAAGCTACCACTAGTGGTGAATTAGTCCCACTTCTGGGCCTGAAATTTTTATTTTTCCATTTTTGGATACCCATTTAGCAAATTCTTGTTCCAACAAAGTTTCCTGAAACTGGGACTAAGTCACCCCACCTAGCATAAGTGTCCTAGTCAGCATTTTCAGTCCATTTTCTAGGATTTCAGAATCTTCTAACATCAAGCTTCAGATTCTAGGTGTACCTCTTTCATTCTATTATGTTATTTCATCATTTAGTTGCACTTTTAGGCATTTCTACATATCACATTGTGTTTTCCATCACTTTACATTTTCTAAGTTTTGCATCATTAGATCATTTCAATTTTAGATCAAAGCATTAGGACATCTTAATTAGGCATAATGCATTTCATGAACATAAACTTTGAGTGTAAACCCTTGCATTTTGGTGGACCCCATCTAATCCCCTTTCTCCTTTGAGGTGAAAAACCCTAGGAGCAAAGCATTGTGAGGGGAAAACCAAAATCATCATTTACCAAACCAAAATATGAACTATCATGACCCTCATGACCCTTACCATCACTTATTTATTATTATCTCTTCGTATATTAGTCAAAAAATCCATTCTTTTTAGGATGGTAGTTAGTAGAGAATATAGAAACCACACATTTCTTTTCATGTATCTTGTATAAAACTAGAATAATATTAAGAAAATGTTATTACAATTCTAATATGATTTCCAATTTCCTTCTTTAACTTTTTGTTTTATTATTATTTAAATAATTTTAAAAATTTCAAAGTTATAAAACCTTTTGGACCCATATTAACTAATTGAATCTCCTTGATTTGGTTGTTCACCAAGTTCTAACTTAGACCTCAAATTACCCTATGTCACATGGTTACAATTTTATATTTAGCCTAGCATGAGTCCCTTTTTTTTTCCTATCACTTTCCCTATATTCATAATATAAAACTACATGTAAACCAATTTTCATATGTTCCTATTTCAAATATTTTCCAAATCATTCCAAAGTCGCTCTCCTTTTCATTCAATAGGGTTCACTGAAGATTTAGACAATAGATAATATTCATATTTTTCCTATATATATGTATTTTTCCACACTTAGCATTTAATAATTTCCTATGTGTATTTATCTTGTATATAATTAACACATATTAGAAACAAAAAGAAAAAAGAAAAAAGATAGAGGGTATGACTCTTGCATTATATCCTTTTTCAATATCTACCATATTTCATTTACTCTTGAGGCAATTTCATTTATGGCACTTTTAATAACTTTAATATATGTTTTTACTTTAACATACTATAACACCCAGTTGAATGGATACAAAGGTGTGGAATAAAATTTCTACACTAATCTAAGAGGGAAGGTATGTGCAAAATAATTAATTATATTATAGCTACAAGAAATAATACATAAGAAATATTATACATTACCATAGACTTATGTGGGATAAACCCTTTCAAGGTAAAATCCTTACACTTAAAACCATGAAACAATTGTATTATCAACAATAAAGGCTACAATAAAAGGCTCAATATGTGCCTTTATTTCAAAAACATGTGAAATGAGGGAAATTATAATAGCATAATTGTACCTACAAGACAACTAGAAAATCCTCTACCCTAAGGTTTGAATATATAGGAAAATATAAAATAGGAAACCATAAATAGATTATATAAAATGGACTCAAATAATGAGTCAAGTAGTGAACATAAAAACAAGCAGTCAGCATAAACAATATCTCATGAAATGTGCCCAAGAGTGACAATCATCTTTCTAGAAGCTTCGAGACCTTTCTCATGAACTTGGTTGTCCAACTTCAAAAGAGGAAAAAAATAGTCTAGATAACCACCCAAGTACACAAAATATAACCAACTTCTTACACATCATCATAGATGCATTATTACATATATTTAATATCATTGACATCATAATGATGTCGGAGAATCCTAGGTGAAAGTGCAATCAACATCAACCAAAAAATTTTAAATTTTAAATTTTCATTTGAATTTCATGTTAGGAGGCTAATTTTAATAAGTTGAGAATAATATATTTAATTAAATAAAAAAAATTGTTATGCAAGTTAGCAAGTGGAGATAGTGGAGTTGTAGTTGCATTTTTGGAAAAATAAAAAAAAGAAAGCTTGGGTGTTGGGTTTGTGGGAGTTACAAATGGCATTAAAAAATAATTTATTGAATTTTACATCTTGGAAACCACTCATTCCATGGAGGTGGTTGTGACTTTTCCAATTGGAGGGAAAAAAATAGATTTTTTATTTTTGGAGGGGGTTTTGTTGCATGTTTTTGGCATTCATTTGTTGTTGCAAGTTTTGGGGGATTGGAGAGTTGGGAGTGGAATTTCTCAAGAGGTTATTGAATTTTTTTTTGGTAGGTTGAAATGGTTATTGCAGCCATTGAAGGTTAAAGACACCATCGTTGAGACTTGAAAAGTTGCAAGTGATTGTTGGAAGAGGAAAAGTGTAGATTTGGAGGTGTTAATGAAGCACATAGTTTGATTTTTTTGTTGTATCTTGTTTTCAATTAATTTTCAGATTATTTGAAGGGAATAAGTTACTTCACATTAGTATTTTGTTGACTGAAAATGATATTGTAATCATATTTTTTATTATGAGTAGATTTACCGTTGCAAATTTTAATGTGAATCCATGAGCTTTGTTGTTGATTTGTACATGCACTATTGAGGATATTTTGAATTTTTTTTAATAAAAGAGGGTTGTTTAGAACCCCTCTTTCATTAGTGGTATTAGAGAATGAATATTCTAATTTTGTGAAAAAACCATCGAAGAGAGGTAGTTTGCATCGGGATTGAGCTTATGGGTGTGTAGAAAAATGTATGCAAGAGGAGCCCCACATGGTAAGGGTAGAGGAATAAATGAGAATGGTGCCCATGGTGATGATTTTAGATCCTTGAGAAGGAATGTGGAATCATTACACAAATAAATTAGAAGAGAGTTTGCACAAATAAGAGAACTAATAATTGATGAAGAAGAAGAAACTTTAGAGGATGCCAGCCAAACAAGTGAGTAAAGAAATGTAGCAGTAGTAGTTTCCAATGACCCATTATTGACTGCCATATCAAGGATGGGAAAAAGACCAAAATTTTATATTCATACATTTTTTGGTAATTTGAATTTAGAAGAGTTAGTGCATTGGATCAATGACTTGGAAGAGTTCTTTGATTTTGAAGAAGTTGAGGATCCTAATAGAGTGAGGTATGCAAAAGCTAGATTGAAAGGACATGATTCAATTTGGTGGAGATAGATTCAATTGGAAAAAGGAAGAAAAGGCAAGGAGAAAATTACTAAGTGGGATATAATGGTGGATAAAATGAAAAGATAGTTCATTCTAGTGGACTCTAAGCTTGATTTGCTAAAAAAATGCAAGGGTTAAATCAAGGGACAAAAATAGAAAGAATATACGAAGGAGTTTCATAGGATCTTGATTAGAATGGGACATAATCAAGCAAATAATGATAAGGTTGCAAGATATATTAATGGGTTTAGACCAAGCATACAAGAGGAGATGACTTTGGTGAGAGTTTACACAATATTAGATGCATTTCAAATTGCCTTAAATTTTGAGGAAAGAATGAAAAAAAGGTATGAAAGTAAGCAAAGAGGAAGAGGTTGTGATTGAGGAGGTTGAAGGAAGAACATATGGAGTAGATAACAATTAGAGAAAAAATACTAAGGAAGCAGAAAAAATCAGAGATATGATGACTCATATGGTCCTAGAGATCAAAATCCAAGAGGTAGAGGAAGATCGGGTAGAGGTTTTGGAAGAAAAACCTTCAAAGGAACATGTTTTATGTGTGGAGAAGAGGGTCATAGAGAAGATGTAGGATCATCACATTCCAAAGAAGCAGAAGATTGTGAAACTTTAATGGCTAGGAGAGCCTTGTTGAATGAGGATGATAAATCTATTTCAAGAAAAAGTTTGTTTAGAACAAGATGCAAGTTTTAGAATAAGGTATGTAATGTCATCATATGTGGAGGTAGCACATATAATCTTGTTTCTAAAGAGATTGATGTCATAACATCCAAGTACTTTGGCAATCTAGAACAATTTTCATTTCCAATTTTGTTTTGGTTGTTTTTAAATTTTGTTGTAGTGTTAAAACTTGGTTTTTTTTTTTTCCCGACTAGCATATCCATTTGAAATTCATTGACATTTTACTCCTCAAAGGATAAGGAAATTTGATGTTAAATTTTATTTATATTCCAGCTTTGAATTTAATGTAGATTCATTGAAAATTCAGCACCCAAATTGGGGCAATTCATTTTATCCTAAGTGTGGACCCAAGGCAGATTAAACGCCTTCATTTTCAGCCAAAAAAAGACAAAAAGTTAGAATACTTTGGGGTGTATAGGAATTAGAAAATCTAGGGAAGTTAGGCATAGTTGTTTGGAGTTTGGAGGCACCAAAACCATCTAAGGAAAATATGCAACCAAAGTGAGAAGAAAAAAACATCATTTTTGGAAAGTATGAAGGAAGAAACATCAATCCCATAAGGCTAGCAATATTTTGTTGCTAAAATTTTGTTTTCAAAGCATGATTTGAGAGGGACATTGGAGGAGTAAGAGTAGCTAGAGGTTGAGAAAAAAAATAGGGGAAGTAAATCAAAACTTTAGCATAGTTGCATTTTTTTATGTGATTGTAAAAAAATCTGAATTGGAGCTATCAAATAAAGTGAGACGTATTAGCCTGAAGCTTGTATGTTTAAATTGTTGTTTGTGAATTGTTATTGAATGAGGTTTTTGCTGCTTAAGCTCCTGATTTAATAAGACATAGAGCTCTTGTTCTGCATCATTTGATATCAGATCTGGGATAGGTCGTGTTGAGAAGTGAAATAAAATATAGAGGACGAGGTCACAAAGGTAGAGTACCCAGAGGTATGGAGCCTAGGATTGTGGAATTAATAAGAAATTACACAATCTAGAGGCAATTAGAGGTCTCACAGCATGACTAGAGGCCATGGAAATGGCACAAAGAAGAGGAGTCCATACAGTGGACATAAGTGATGATGAAGAAGAGTAGGTTGTTGAAAGTGGAGAGGAAGTGAACTAGCTGGGTTTAGACCTAGGAGGAGCAATTCATTAAATCCATTACAAAAGTAAGTTCCATGCCACTATTTGATCCTCCAAGTTACAAAGGTGAGTTAAATGCAGAAGAGTTGCTAGATTGGATTGGTGAAAAAGATAAATATTTTGAATACGAAAACACTAAAGAAGAGCAGAAGGTGAAATTATATGCTCGCACCAAGTTGAAAGGGCATGCATCCCTATGGTGGGATCACCTACAAAAAGATAGGAAATGAAAGGGAAAGGAAAAAAAAATCATTAGATCGAATGGTGACGAAGATAAAATCCAAGTTTCTACCAGCAAACTACCAAATTAATTTTTTTAGAAAACTTCATAATTTAAAGCAAAAGGAGAGCAGTGTCAAAGAGTATACCGAAGAGTTTTACCAGTCAAGCATAAGAATTAGTCATGAAGAATATTATATGGAACAAGTTTCAATATATTTGAATGGTTTGTGCATATCCATCCAAGATGAAATTAGTTTGGTTAATATCCATAACATGGAGGAGGCATATTAATATTCCTTGAAAATGGAAGAAAAATTCAATAAGAAGCAAGAAATTAACTCTTAGAGTAGAGGAAAATTTTCATGTGGAAGAGGACCACCGAACAACGGAAGAGGCTTCCAAAACAAGCAAGAGGAAGCAAGCTCGTCAAGTGCAAGTATACAAGAAGGAAATAGAAGAGGATATTTTCCTAGAGGAAGAGGAGACTACTCTCATGGAAGAGGGTC
The DNA here is from genome assembly GCA_007258455.2 of Sequoia sempervirens. Classification (NCBI taxonomy): domain Eukaryota; kingdom Viridiplantae; phylum Streptophyta; class Pinopsida; order Cupressales; family Cupressaceae; genus Sequoia; species Sequoia sempervirens. The sequence continues at coordinate 110,663,506 of VDFB02086081.1, forward strand.
ATTTGGAAGAGGTAGAGGAATAGGTTTCAACTTCACATGTTTTCAATGTGGAGAAGTAGGCCATCGGACATTTGAATGTCCATAAATCTAGCAAGATGTTGGAAAGGTAAAAGAGTATAGAGTGCATGTTGCACAAGCTGAAAATGAGAAGGAGACCTCAATAAAGCATGTAACAGACCCCAAAGATGGAGAGTCATTGATGTTATGGAGAATTTTGTTGAACCCAGAAAAAGAGAAACTAGAACCAATTCAGTGAAGAAATTTTTTTAGAACAAGGTGTAAGGTAAATGGAAAATGTTGCAAAGTTATTGTGAATAGCAGTAGCACTGATAATATAGTGTCTAAATAAATGGTGAGCAAGATAAAATTGAAGAGAGTCAAACATCCTAGCCCATGCAAAGTTTTCTGGTTACAAAAAGAACATCAATTGTAGGTGAATGAGAAATGTATGGTTAATTTTCATATTGATGTAGGAGCATCCAGTGGTGTAAAGGCAATCTTGCATCACCCAAAAATAGTTAAATTTCAAGTTTCTCAGTTTTTAGATGTTTTTATATTTTTTGATACCCTTTTTGTCATAATGAAATTCCCAATTTATGGTTTTTATTTTCTATTCCTGGGTTGAAAGATATTGCAATTTTAGTTGCCCAAATTTGCACCTGAAAATCTTTCGAGTTAGATTTGAGGCACTTAGAGTTCCCGGATCGGCCCAAAACTTGCTGAAATTCGTAGAAAATTTCAAGCGTTATTGACTTTGAGACCTTTCCAATGGTTCAAATGGTTCACGAATCGTGAGTCCAGATCAAAAGTTATGGCCCCGGAAGTTGGCGCACTTTCTAGAAGATACAATTGCAAATGTTCTTTTGAAATTTGAACTTCAAGTTGTAATTTTTTGGTGCCAAACCGCCTAAACTCAAATTTGAATGTTGTTTTGGCTCCAAACTAAAGAGGAGCTCTATTTATGGGCGGGTTTCTAATTTTTGGGTAACTTTTTGGGGACAAGCTCGCATATTGCGAAAGGGTTATTCAGAAGCTGTTCAACTTGGGAATTTGAGATCCTCCTGCATGTAAGAAGCTCCATTTTCTAAATAATAAAATTATTCTCTTGTTTGTGGGTTATTTTTTGTGTCTCGAAATGCGGCCCTCATCAAGTGGTATCAGCAAGGTTTTCTTTGAGCATGTGGACAGATCACCGATAGTGAGGCGTCGCACCAGACCGGGTTGTGGGTTGAGGTCAAGAAAGATGCCTCCAAGAGTGATGTCCGGTAGGCATGGTGGTGCTAGAGGTGGTCAAGGCAACAGAAATGTTGGTGGAAGAGATGCACTGGCAGCCCTCCAGAGACAGATTGATGCGTTACAAGAGAAGTTGAGAAGAGGGTTAAACCCAAGGGAGGAAAGTGAGGATGAAGGAGAGGAAGAAGGTTCAGATGTAGAAGAGGAAGAAGAAGCAATTGATCAAGACCAAATGTGGCTAATAAGGGCCATTTCAAAGATCGGGAAAAGACCCAGAGTAGAAGTCCCCAGTTATTCGGGAAGTCTGAACCCAGAAGAGTTGATCGACCGGATCAACAAGCTAGAAGAATATTTTGAGTATGAGAAAATAGAGGACCCAGATCGTTAATTTTAAAAATGAAGCTAAAGGGCCATGCCAGTATTTGGTGGAAAGAGGTCCGTTTGAAAGAAATTGAAGAGAAAGGAAAGATCACCAGATGGGATCGCATGGTAGAGAAACCGAAGAAGGCTCTCATACCGGACTACGAAGTTAGATCCATGAAGAAATTACAAGGGTTGAACTGGAAGGAAGCGTAATCATGAAAGAATATACTAAAGATTTTCACAAGATAATCATCAGAACGGGTCACACAGAGGCCAATAAGGAGAAGGTAGCCTGATATCTTAATGGGTTACGACCGAGCATTCAGGAGGAGTTAAGCCTAGTCAGAATAACCACCATTGAGGATGTGTATCAGTTTTCTCTGAAGGTGGAAGAGAAGCTAAAAAAAAGATTTGATGGCAAACAAAAAGGATGAGGAGGTCAAAGCGGAAGGGGCAATGGAAGACCTTCAAGAAGTAGAAATGATGATGAAAAGAAAAGTGAAGATGTGGGTACCAGCCGAAGCCAAAGAAATGACAACTTCTACTGCCCTCATGATCAAAATAGTGGTGATCAAAGAGGTAGAGGACGAGGGAGATATGGACAAGGATCTAGAAGAGGTGGTTTCAAAGGAACGTGTTTCTAGTGTGGTGAAGAAGGGCATCGAGCCTATAAATTTCCACAACCAAGGAAGGGCAAACAAAAGGCCAGAAGGTCATGGAAGGGTTGCACATGCATATGAGGAGGCCCAATCTGAACATTCAGGTGATGCTGAAAGGGGAGAAGCCCTAGTGATTAGGAGAGCCCTAGTGACTGAGGAAAAGGAACTAGAATAGAGGAAGAATTTGTTTCGCACAAGGTGCAAGTGTGAAGGAAAATGTTATGATGTCATTATTGATGGTGGGAGCACTGATAGTCTGGTGTCAGAAGAGATGGTCACAAAGTTGAAGCTGAAGAGGGAAAGGTACCCACATCCATATCGGATTGCCTGGTTGCAGAAAGACCACAAATTTTTGGTCAATGAGTAGTGCCTAGTAAAGTCCAAGATCGGGAGCTACCATGATGAGGTACTCTGTGATATCATCCCCATGGATGCATGTCACATGTTGTTGGGGAGGTCGTGGCAATTCGATAGGCGAGCTATACATGATGGCCATGCAAACACTTATTCCTTGACAAAGGATGGGGTTCATCACAAGTTGAAACCCCTTAAGGAGACAAAAGGCTATGTAGTAGTGCTAGAATTTGTTATGTAGATGGAAGAATTTTTGAAGGTATGAAGCATGAGCGCAGGTGTTATATTGATTCCGAGTGAGTAAGGAGGATAGTGAGAAGGTTCCGTAATAGTTGTGATGCCGACGAGCCTTTGCGGATATTGTTTTGATAAATCGGTGGCTCACCACAAATTACCGTAAGAAGACCGTATCACCGATTGACTTGATTCCTAGAGCTATTTCATAAATAAGGTACTTACAGAATGACTCAGCCAGAAAATGAGGAGCTGAACAAACAAGTTCAAGAGCTGTTGAGAAAGGGTTTGATACAGAGAGTTTGAGTTCATGTGCAGACTCATGCACTAGCAACGTATAAAGAAGGATGGGGAGTGGGAGGATGTACGTGTGATCTCGAGCCACAACAAGTGATAACAATCAAGCGATTTCCTTCCATAAGGATGCCGGATGACTGATGGGATCTATTTGAGTGGAGCTCAAAGATTTCACAAAGATTGATCTTAAAGAGTGGATATCAAATGATCTAGATTCACAGAGGAGATGAATGGAAGACTTCCTTTAAGACCAAAGAGGGCCCGTGACGAGTGGTTTTTTTTCAGGTCATGCCTTTAACAACTTAATGCACTGAAGCACATTCATGCAGCTCATGAACAAGGTACTAAAAGAATTTCTAGGAAGTTTTGTTATTGTGTATTTAGATGATATTTTGATTTTCAGTAAGACGTTGGATGAGCATCTGATGCATATTCGGAGAGCCTTTGAGAAGTTAAGAGAAGAGAAGTTGTTGATTAATTTGAAGAAGTGCGGTCTTGTGAAGAGGGAATTAGTGTACTTGGGGTTTGTTGTCTCAACAAAAAGTCTCAAGATGGACCCAGAGAACGTGAAGGCTATTCTGGAATGGCCTACCCCAAGAACTGCTACCAAGGTGAGATCTTTCCATGGTTTGGCTAGTTTTTATAGGAAGTTCATTAGAAACTTCAGTAGTATTTGTGGACCCCTGACTAAAACAATGAGAGGGGATAGAAAAGAATTCAAGTGGAGCAATGGAGTGGCAAAAAGTTTTGAGCTGTTGAAGTAGAAGGTGATAGAGCAACCTATTCTAGCCCTCCCAGATTTCAAAAAGGTGTTTCAGGTGGATTGTGATGCCAGTGGTTGTGCCATTGGAGCAGTGTTGAGCCAAGAAGGTAAGCCCATTGCCTATTTCAGTGAAAAGTTAAATGATGCCAAGAGAAAGTATTTTGTATATGATCAGGAATTTTATGCAATAGTTCACACATTAAAGAAATGGAGACATTATTTGTTGCCGAAGGAATTTTTTCTATATAATCGACTGTTTAGGCCTTTGGCAACACCTAAATAGGTCGTGGAAAATTAAACGTAGAGGCATATGAAATGGGTAAAAGTTTTGCAAGAGTTATACCTTTTGAAACATAGGAGCAAGTCGACAGGGCTGTAGATGTCTTAATTAGAGGCATACATTGATGACAAAGATGCAGATCAAGTGGTTGTCTTAATAGAATTAAGACATCAGGACGAAGATCATGATTTTCAGCAGAGGCTTGAAAGCTGCAAAGAACCTCGCTACGCGGATAGGACAAGCGGTCGGAATTCATAATCCAAGATGGCATATTATTTAAGGAAAGTCAAATGTGTATCCCGAGGAGTTCCATGGAGTGGAGAACCTGATGTACGATAGAAGCCATAGGAGGAATGGCAAGACATTTCACGTGATAAGACCATTGCCATTACTGAGCATTATTATTGGCCCGCAATTATGGTCATAGGATGTGAAGAAGTTTGTAACAAAGCCGCGGTGGTATGTCGATGGCTAAAGGAGGAGTCGGGGACACAGCTTATATCAGCCCTCTTTACCTATACCCGGTGAGAGGTCGCGTGGGAGGATATAAGCATGGGACTTTTTCCTTGGTTTGCCATGACACAACGAGGGAATGATTTAGTCTTGTATGGTTGATAGGTTTTGAAGATGGCACATTCTCATTCCATGTCAAAAGACCCGATGCAGTCCACATTACCGACTTTTTCTTCAAAGAGGTGAGGCTACATATTCACCAAAGAGTATTGTTTCAGATCACACACCAAATTTGTAGGCATTTTGGAGTGGACCTTGTGGAAGAAGCCTAAGACAGAGTTGAAGTTCACCGCACACCATCCACAAATAGATGTGGGCAGCCGAGGTTGTTAATTGTGAGTCCGGGTAACCCATCGAGATGCTTCTGGTAGGAGATAAACCTAAGGGATGGGACTTGATTCATTCTATGCACTCTTCTTACAACAGCTCACAATCCATCAGATCACCATTCCAGATTGTGTATGGATGTAGTCCCAGAACAGTTCCAGAATTGAGGAAGATGGACCAAGAGAAGAAAATAAGTGTTGAAGCTGAAGATTTTGCATAACACATCAAGGATATACATGAGAAGGTAAGGGAACATATTAACAAGATGAACATGTAGTATAAGGCTAAGGCAGATTAGAAGTGGAGGTATAAGGAGTTTCAGACAGGATGAAGTGATGGTCCATTTGAGAAAAGAAAGGTTTCCAAAGGGGAACATATAACAAATTGAAGATGAAGAAGTTCGGTCCCCGTAGAAAATCACCTTGAGGAGGCATGGGATTCGTGGAATGCATGATGAGGTAGAGCTGCTGCATGGATTTACCATTTCCCTGTGGTTCAACATTTCAGATTTGACAGAGTATCCATGAAGGTGGTGCGAGGAAGCACCAACTGATCTAACAAAGAAAATTCCAAAGACCTACTCTGTAAAAGGAGGAGATTGAAGAACTCGATAGTCGGGTGGGAAGGAGTACCAGGAACAGTAGTATGAAGAATATCCGTGAATGAAAGTAAGCAGCATATTGAAGATTCATCCTAGTTGCCTAAGGCGAGGTTGACGGTTGGGTTTCCTCAACCATGAGCGTGTGAAGGGGTCACTTCTCCAAATTACCGGTGTGGCGAGGCATCCAGTGGTGTAAAGGCAATCTTGCATCACCCAAAAATAGTTAAATTTCAAGTTTCTCAGTTTTTAGATGTTTTTACATTTTTGGATACCCTTTTCGTCATAATGAAATTCCTAATTTATGGTTTTTATTTTCTATTCCTGGGTTGAAAGATATTTCAATTTTAGTTGCCCAGATTTGCACCTGAAAATCTTTCGAGTTAGATTTGAGGCACTTAGAGTTCCTGGTTCAGCCCCAAAACTTGGCGAAATTGGCGTAGCGGATTTCAATTGTGTTCTTGACTTTGAGACCTTTCCAACAGTTCAAATGGTTTGCGAATCAGAGTCTCAGATCAAAAGTTATGGCCCCGAGAAGTTGGCGCACTTTGTAGAATATACAATTGCAAATGTTCTTTTGAATTTGAACTTCAAGAACTGTAATTTTTTGGCGCCAAACCGCCTAAGCTCAAATTTGAATGTTGTTTTGGCTTCAAACTAAAGAGGAGCTCTATTTATGGGCGGGTTTCTAATTTTTTTGGGTAACTTTTTGGGGACAAGCTCGCATATTGCGAAAGGGTTATTTTGTAGCTGTCTGTAACTTGCATGTGTTGGAGAACTTGGGGATTTGAGATCCTCTGCATGTAAGAAGCTCCATTTTCTGAATAATAAAATTATTCTCTTGTTTGTGGGTTATTTTATGTGTCCCGGGCTGTGCCCTCATCACATATTAGGGATTACAAAGATGAAATCATGTGTGATATAATGCCAATGGATGCTTGCTATATTCTTTTGGGCAGACTGTGTCAATTTGATAGACAAGTTATTCATGATAGGAAAATTAATACATACATAATTAAGAAAGGTGGAGAAGAGTGTATATTGACCCACTTGAAGAATAGAGAAGGAGAAGATGAAGACAAGCCAAAGGTATGCTTGGTTTCTAGAAAAAAAGTTTCGAAAGAATTCAAAAAGGAGAGCATATTTTGCAATAATTCCCAAGTTTGCAGTAGTTGGGACAACAAACAAAGAAAGTGAAATACCCATGGAAGTTCAAGAAATTTTGAAAGACTATGTTCATATATTAATGGAGTTACCTAATGGATTTCCATCCATGAGAAGCATTAGTCATTGCATAGATTTGATTCCCAGTGCAAGTTTACCAAACAAGGCACCGTATAGAATGTCACCAAAAGAAAATGAAGAGATAAATAGGTAAGTGCAAGAGTTGGTGGATAAGGCCGATTGTTTAGAGAGAGTTTGAGTCTATGTGTAGTTCCAATAGTGTTGGTACCAAAGAAAGATGGGGATTGGAGAATTTGTACAAATTCAAGAGAAATAAATAAGATAACCATCAAATACCAATTCCCATTACCAAGAATGGATGATATGATGGATTGGTTGAGTGGAGCCAAATATTTCACAAAGATTGATTTGAAAAGTGGTTACCATCAAATAAGAATAAGAGAGGGAGATGAATGGAAGACCACTTTCAAAACCAAAGATGGAATGTATGAATGGTTGGTAAATTCGTTTAGATTAATGAATGCTCCCAACACTTTCATGAGATTGATGAATGAAGTTTTGAAGCCATATCTTGGTAGGTTTGTAGTCGTGTATTTGGATGATATTCTAATTTTTATTAAGACAAAGGAAGAGCACTTGCAACGTGTTAGATCTGTTTTACAAAGGTTGAAATAAGAAAATTTAATCGTGAATTTGAAAAAGTGCAGTTTCATGAAAGAGGAGTTGGTATATTTGGGTTTTGTAATTTACAACAGTGGTCTGAAAATGGATCTGAAAAAAGTGAAAACAATTGTTGAGTGGCCTTCACCGAAGTGTATGTTTGAAGCAAGAAGCTTCCATGGATTGGCAAGTTTTTATAGGAAGTTTATCAAAAAAATTAGTTGGATATGTGCACTAATTATGGAAAAAAATGAAGGGTAATAAAAAAGAATTTGTTTGGACAACTGCAACAGAGAGGAGTTTTAATATTTTGAAGGAAAAACTAACAAAGTAGCCCGTGTTAGCACTTCCATATTTTGGAATATTCTTCCAAGTTCATTGTGATGCAAGTGGGACAGTGATTGAAGGAGTTTTGACTCAAGAGGGAAGACCAATAGCATATTTTAGTGAGAATTTAAATGAAGTAAAAAATAAATATTCCATGTATGATCAAGAGTTTTATGCAATTGTGCAAGCTCTTAAGAAGTGGCACCATTATTTTCTTCTGAAGGAGTTTGTTTTATATACTAATCATCATGCATTGAAATATATAAATAGTCAAGATAAGCTTAGTGAACCAAAAATTTTAAGTAGTGTGGAATGTTATGACTCTATTTTGCTCAATTAGGGTCTTTCACCTAAAGGAAAGAGATAGATCCCACACCCAAAATCTAGGTGGTTCACTCAAACTAAGGTATGTATGATGTGATTATGACTAAATGAAATGATATAAATGTAGCTAATTGATAAAATTGATTGATTATGAATGCAAAACTAATGAAACATGCAATGTTTGAAAACATAGTGTGATATGTAGAAAACACCTAGAAATGAATGCAAATTGTAACAGAAATGGATGATACTAAAAGTGTGCACATGAGATATTGATGAAGACTTGAAATGAAATCTGGAATGTTGTTGATCCTGATTTTTAGGCTTTGTGGGACTCATTCACCATTCTAGGTGAATTAGTCTCAATTCTGTAAAACTATTCTGAAACTCGTTTCAGACAAATGGGTGTCTAAAAATGCAGAAAACCAAAAACTAGCCTAGAAGTGGTTCTCATTCTCCAATCATGGAAAATGAGTCCACTTTTGAACTTTTGAATATTCAAAGGTGGAAAAAGGAGCTTTTGGTCTGCATTTTCTGCTTCTCTAGGTGTCTAGTTCTGAAACTGTCAAATTTGGGTTTGAAAGTGACTTTTGTGGGTATTTTGACTTATCTAATGAAGCTATGGCTTGAACAACTTTGCAATGCAATCTTCAATGATTTATAAGCCTCCAAGGTTTCTAAATCTATAAACAAACAAGACAAGAGAGAAATGTTGAATGTTAGGGCATGGGGGTTTGCCTTGGTCAAACCCCTTTTAGGTAATTAAACAAAAATAGAGAAAGAATGTAATGAAACATGCAATAATGGAGTTGATTACCTTGCCTTGATGATTGATCTTGAATTTTTGCAACAAAACATGAAGAATCTTCCCTTGAATGTCTAAAAATTGCTATCTTAATGACTTGAAATGATGAAACCCTAACTTGCTTGACTTGATATGGAAGAATGATGGATGAAGAATGAAGAATGATTATAATTTAGGGTTTGGAGAGTTGATTTTCTAGGAAATTCACCTTATTATCCTGTACATTGGATCCCTAAGGCCAACATGTAAAAATAATAAACTTAAATTTTAGTTTTTCCCACTCAAAGGTCAAAATTGGCCCAAATTGGACTCATTCGCCACCTTGGGAAAATCAGTCCCAGTGGGGCCCATTTGACAGTTAGGATACTAGGAAGTAGGGAAATAATGTTTATATGATGAATTTGTCGGGTATTTCATCAAATATTTCCTCAAGATGCACAATACGAGGTAAAAGAGACCTAGTAATGATGATGTAAAGAGTAATTGGGGCTTGGGACACAAAATTCAATATGAAAGTGTGATTAAATATACTTTACAACACTAAAATTAGGTCCACATAGTCTAGAAAGGCACAAGAACCAATGTGAATGTCTAAAACACATTACAACACTTGGTTAGAGTTAAGTTTAGTTTACAAGCCTTCTAGATTAATGTGAAGATGTAATTAAATACATTTTATAATGTTGAATTAAGGGGAAATGGGTTCATTAAGTCTAGAAAAGTGTGAAAGACTGTTACAACACCTTTACAAGACATCGTTAAATGCATTTGAAAGGGCCCAAGACCTAGTGTGGATGTGAAAAATACCTCACAACTCCAAATAAAGGCCTCATTAAGTCCAATCTATCATCAATTATTCCCCAAATCAAGCAAGTTGCCTTTTTTCTATGGTACACTTAGCCAAAAGCATTTGAAGTGGTTTAAATTCCTTCAAAGTTATTCTTTTGTATTGAAACATAGAAGTGGAAAATCGAATAGAGTTGTTGATGCATTAAGTAGAATGTGTTTGTTGTTGAATGAAATGAGAGTGGGTATGTGCAGGATCATCATGGAAAAAATAGGCGCTTAAGTGGCAAAAAATTCAAAAACATTAGAGTTAGGCCACTTGACGTAAAAATTTGAATAAGTTATCTATATTATTTCAAAAATATGTAAGAATAGAATCTATAGAAAATTGAATGTAGTTTCTAAACTACTAGGTTTTTTAAAATTTGGTGAAAATTTGAAATTTCAATGCAATGGTACTTAAATTTCAAGGAAAAAATAAGTAGGTGTCTATCTGACCACCCTAACCACAATAAAATGATAATAATTTTTATAAGATTTTAGATATAAGTAGAGAACTCATGCCCATGTGATGCATATATTTTTTGTAATTTTTTCCAAGTAAATAATTATGATTTTTTTATTACAACTTTTTAAAAATATAAAACCTCATATGTTTGACCACCTTAACTTGGCCAAAACTTCAGATTAAATTTTTATTTTTTAATCCTATAGTATGTGAAGTATAGAATGTGACACATGTTTTTGATTCAAAAAATGTGATACCATTTGAAAGCTATAGATTTTTTTCAATCAGCTTATCAATTTGAACTTTAGTCATAATTAGAATAGAAAATGAATAATAATTACTTATTAAATTCAAAGTAAAGAATAATTTATATCGGTGGAAAGCTGAGAATCTCCTTTAAAAACCCTTTTCGTTTCGTCAATTTTGGGTAAAAAAATAGTCATCAGCCACATACCCATCATATTGCCACTTTTTGGTCCATGATGATCCTGCACATACCCAAGTAAGTGTTGTTGGTTTTGATTCAATGTGAGAGTTGTATGAAGAAGATGTTGATTTTAAAGAAGCTTGAGAAGCGTGTAAGAATCCAATGGGGGTAGATAAAACTCCATGGCTAGAGTATTTTATTCAAGAAAATTTGTTATTTAAAGGAAAAAATTTGTGCATACCTCAAGGTTCCATGAGGGAAAATTTGTTGAGAGAGAAACATAGTGGAGGTTTGGGTGGAAATTTTTGGAGTGGACAAGACATTGGCACAATTGAGTGAGAGTTATTATTGGCCTGAGATGAGTGTAGATGTAAAAATAATGGTGCAAAGTTGTAGAGTATGTCAATATGTAAAAGGAGTGAGACAAAACACCAAATTGTACCAGCCATTGCCAATACCGAAGAGACCATGGGAATGCATTAGCATGGGGATCATTTTGGGTTTGCCATGAACACAAAGAGGTAATGAATCAATTTTTTTTGTAGTGGATAGATTTTCAAAAAAAGCTCATTTATACCATGTAAGAAGTTTAGTGATGGTTCTCACATAGAAAAAAAAAAATTCAAAGAAATAGTTCGGTTACATGGATTGCCAAAAAGGATTATTTCAAATCGAGACACAAAATTTGTTGGTAATTTTTGGCATACTTTGTGGAAGAGAATGGGAACACAATTGGATTTTAGCTCAACCTACCATCCTCAAACAAATGGCCATATTGAAGTTTTGAATCAAAGCTTGGGAAATTTGTTGAGGTGTTTGGTTGGGGATAAACCAATTCAGTGGGATTTGATATTAGCACAAGCTGAATTTGCATAAAATAATTCAATTAATCGAAGTGAAGGAAAGAGTCTAATTCAAATTGTGTATGGGTATATTCCAAGGGGAGTTGATGAATTGAGAGATAGTGCAAATTTGAAAAGAAAGAGTGATGTAGCGGAAGATTTTTCTAAGTATATTCATGAGTTGCACAAGGAAGTGAAGTGGAATTTGGAAAAGAGTGCAATTAAATATAAAGAAAATGTTAATGTCCATAGAAGAGTGCAATAGTTTCAAATTGGTGAGCTGGTAATGACACATTTGAGGAAGGAGGGGTTCCCACAATGAACATATAATAAATTAAAATGGAAAAAAAAAATCCTGTGCAAGGTTTTGTGGAAGTTCTCATCAAATGCATATGAAATTGAGCTTCCAATGGTGTTGATATCTCTTCAATATTTAATGTTGTTGATTTATACAAATATCATGAATGTGAATCAAGTGGAAAATAGAGTATATCTTCATATTTTTCAGATGTGCAAGACTGGATGCATCAATTTCTAGAGAAGTGTGAATAGATTGATCAAATCAGTGATTCATGGATTGCTAAATGCACAAGAAAGAAAAAATACTAGGAGTATTTAGTACGGTGGAAGAATTGTGCAGTAGATGAAGCTCCATGGGTCAGTGCTTCAGAATTGGAGAAGTTTGAAATTCCAATTCTAGACTTGTCCAAATGCTCATGAGCTTTACACTCATGGAATATTTCGAATACCCGGTGTGATTGATGTCAGAACATTCGAGTACTTTGGAAATTCAGAACAATTTTCATTTCCAATTTTTTTTTGGTTGTTTTAAAATTTTGTTGTGGTGTTAAATCTTGGTGATTTTTTTTTTCCCAATTGGCATCTCCATTTGAAAGTGATTGAAATTTTACTCCTCGAAGGACAAGGAAATTTGATGTTAAATATTAGTTAAATTCTAGGTTTGAATTTAATGTAGATTCATTGAAAATTCAGCACCCAAATTCGGGTGATTCATTTTAGCCTAAGTGTGGAACCAAGGAAGATTGAACTCCATTTTCAGCCAAAAAAAAAGACAAAAAGTGAGAAGACTTTGGGGTGCGTAGGAATTGGAAAAGCCAAGGAAGTTAGGCACGGCTGTTTGGAGTTTGGAGGCACCAAAAGCATCTAAGGAAAGTATGCAACCAAAGTGAGAAGAAAACAACAAATTTTTTGGAAAGTATGAAGGAAGAAACATCAATCCCATAAGGTTGGCAATATTTTTCTGATAAAATTTTGTTTTGAAAGCATGATTTGATAGGGACATTGGAGGAGTAAGAGTAGCTGGAGGTTGAGAAAAAAAATAAGGGAAGTAAATCAGAATTTTGGCATAGTTGTATTTTTCACATGATTGTAAAAAAATCTGAACTGGAGCTATCAAATAAAGTGAGAAATATTAGCTTGAAGTTTGTATGTTTAAATTGTTTTTTGTGAATTATTATTGAATGAGGTTTTTGTTGCTTAAGCTCTTGGTCTACATCAGACATGGTGAGAAAATTGCAGCTAGAGAGAAGAAGGCATCTAGATCCATATAAGATAGCATGGCTACAAGATGTAAGGAAAGTTTTGATTAGTGAACAAAGTTTGGTAAATATTAATATAGGAGGTTATATAGATGAAATTTTATGTGATACTATTGCTATGAATGCTTGTCATGTTTTTTTAGGAAGGCTTTGGAAATTTGATAGGAAGGTGGTGCACGATGGTTATGCCAAGGCATACACATTGACAAAGGATGGAGTGAAACACAAATTGAAACCATTGAAAGAAGAAATGGGTAAGGGTTGCAACAATGCAAGGTCTTGTTGGGTTGATGGAATCATAATTTCAAATGGTATGAAACATGAATAGGTTGGCTTTGGTAACACTAACCATGATGAAGATGAGAAAGGTGATTTGTTCACTTAGATTGAAGAAAATATCTCAAGTGGAATGAAGGTAGTAGCAGAGGGTAAGGTAAAATTTGATTTTATTGTTTCCTTTGATGAGAAGGAGAATGAAGGAATAGATAAGTTTGTTGCTGGAGGAATTACTTTTGATAAAGCTGAATTGGAACATGCATCTAACAAGTGGTATCAAAGTTGTGGTTCCTTAGAGAAAGCTTAACCACTTTATGTAGAGCCAAATGGTGCATAGGAAGGGTATCAAAGCTCCTATGTTTTATGGAATGAATTATGTTTACTTGAAAGCTAGGATGGATTCATTTCTAATCTTTCTTAGATTTGGTGTCTACTAGTCAGTTGAAAGATGATATACTATGCATGTTGTTGGTTCGACAAGTGATGATGAGATCAAGGAATATGAGAACAATGGAAAAGAAATGAATGCTATATTGATTGGTCTTTTTGATTATGAACTTGGAAAGGTGATAAGTCTGAAAATTACAAAAAATATTTGTACAAAGTTGGAGAGAATTTATGAAGGAGATGATAAAGTCAAGAAAGAAAAGATGTAGAACTAAAAATCCAAATTTGAAACCCTAAGGATTTCTGAAGATGAAGATATCATATCCTGCATGCTCAAAGTGGATGAAGTTTTCAATGTAATCAACGGTCTTGGTGGTAAGCTAGAAGAAAGTGAATTTGTGAAAAAGGTATTAAGAACTCTTCCTAAAGCTTATAGTTCTAAATTTTATGCTACCAAGGAAGCTCGGAATTTGGATAATTATTCTAGAGATCATATGTTTGGTGCTTTAATTTCTTATGAATTAAGAGAGTTTGGTCAATATGCTACAAAGAAAGAAACTAATTTCAAAGTCTGCAAGGAAAAGAAGGTTGATGAATCAGATCTGGATGATCTTGATGAGGTGGAAGAAAACTTTGTAAGGAGATTGGAAAAGAGCACTAGAAAATACAGAGGTAAGTTACCCTTTAAGTGTTTTAGTTGTGTAAAGATAGATTGTTATGCTTCTAAATGTCCAATCAAAGTTTCAAATGAAAAAACTAAGGATCATAAAGGAAAAAATTTCAAGAAGAGTTACCATGTTGAAAGAGACAATGGTTTATCTGATGATGATAGTGATGAATTTTCATTCATGGCTTTAAATGATGGAACTAATTCTACTAATTCTAAAAGATGTGTGAAGGAAAGTGTTCCAGTAATAGGTCGTGCAACATTGAAGGAACTATGGTGACTCTGTTTCATGTAAGAGAAGAGAGGAATTAATGGATAATTGATAGTGGATGCTCAAATCATATGATAGGTGATAAGAGTAAGTTTGTTAAACTTCAAAAATTATGATGGTGGTCTTTTTAAGTTTGGTGATGATACATCTACTAAGATTTTTGGAAAAGTTTCACTTAGTTTTAATGGAAAGCATAAAATAGATGTTGTTCTTTATGTCAAGGGTCTCTGAAATAATCTTCTAAGTGTAGGATAGATGTGTAGAAAATGATAAAAACTTGTGTTTTAGGATGATGGTTGTGAAATCAGAAAAGGAAGATCTGGAACTTTGGTTTGAATAAGGATAAGGACAAAAGGTAATGTTTATTAGCTGAAAGGTAGTGGTGCTAATTTTTTTGTCTCAAATTAATGAAAGTTGGCTATGACATAGAAGAATGGTTCACATTAATTTAGATAGCCTAGCAAAGATTAGTTCTACTGATGTTGTAAGAGACCTTCCAAAAATTATAAAGCCTATCAATGCAAAGTGCAAGGCCTGTTATTTTTGAAATCAAACATAGAATAGGTTCAAGACTAAGGAATAGTCCATCATAGGTCCTTTAGAGTTGATACATACAGACCTATATGTATCTACCAAAATAAGAAGCTCTTAAGGTGATAGGTATTTCATGTTGTTGGTTGATGATTATTCTAAAATGACTTGGATGCCATTTCTCAAAGAAAAAATAGAAGCTCTAGATAAATTTAAAGAATTTATGTTTATGGTTGAGAATGAAATTGATATGAAAATAAAGTGCTTATGATTTGATAGATGTGGTGAGTTCACCCCCAAAGAGTTTAACAATTTTTGTGAAGATCATGGGATTAGGGGAATTTGTCAACCACTAGTACTCCTTAGCAGAATAGATTTGTGGAGAGCAAGAATAGAACAGTTCAAGAAGTAGCAAGGACAATGATGAAAGAAGAAAATATACCAGATGCCTATTAGATAGAAGCCATTCATACTATAGTTTATATTTTGTTGGTGTTTTTTCTAGTACACCTAAGGAATCTCTAAAGAGTAGCCAGCTCCTATATTCAAAACCCTTAAAATGAATGGCCAACTGACAAGATTCAGTCAAGACTAAAATCTTCTACTCTTCAGGCTCTATGGGACCTAGGAGGGTGTTCCTTCTGACATTTCATTTGACTATCTCAATAAATGACATCAAATCACATATTAGTTCCTATAAGGGGTAAACGACTTAATTCACTAAAAGGTTGGGTAATCTTCAAGCAAATATCCATCAATTTACCAGGAACAGGGAAAATATCTCACACATGCCTCATAGTAAATAAATTTTAAAAGACTTGTATTCTAACCCTAAGTCCATAACCTTATATACTATCATTACCATCCAAATGAAAAATACCACACAAATAGACTACTGTCTTCATCAATTGGGCGATGGAGTCATGCATCTTACAATCAATCATATAGAAATTATTTAAAACTAATAATTCTATACCATTTTCATAAGGCATTGCATTATGAAAAATCACTGTACATAATACATCACTTCTTACCAAATTCTCTATAAACTCTCACAAATCAATGACCTCATTTAAGCATTTAATTGATTCTTTGAACAAAAACAAAAATAAAGGCATGCATTCAAATGAAACACTTGAAGATGAACATGATATACTTGATATTATATTCAAGATTTGCAAGAGGTATACAGAGAAGAGCATATGAATTATGCATAAAATCTATTTCAATATCAGTAATTTCTACAAAACTATTTAAGATTTCATATGCACAGTACAAAGACCAAGATAAATCGACCAATCTATTTTTTAGTATTCTCCTAATTTCTACCCTTTTCACATACAAGACCTAAAGACTCGAAAGACCAGAGCCCCTACAAATGAGCCATGAATTCTATTTTATAGCGCAAGGGAGCCAACAAGCTTCTGACTAAAAATGCATTTTTACATTACAAAATTTCATTTTAGTTTTAATTTAACCTACATTTCCAAAATTCCCCACATGATGATTCTATTGAAATGGGGAAACCACAATTGTAATAGCTTCCATGAGGAGAAATAAAGTACCACCAAAATTTCCTCGACCGCCATGTAAGCAACAAATCCAATAAACATACTACCACAAGGGGACACAGTCAACATCCAACACCTCAAAAATTAGCCATGCATGTAGAGAGAAAGAAACTGCCACATAAATTACCAATCAATAAAAATAAATTATTTCACCACCACCTTTTCATCAACTAGAAGACCTTCCACCACCTACACGCACACCATGGAACACACACCCGCTTTGTGTCGTAGCAAGGGTTGGAGATGAAACATCAACTCCTTCCTCATCCCTATCTCATTTCAGCACAACACCATCTCACTCACTTGGATTCCTAACCATTAAAGGAGGAACGGACAACACCTCAGCTCCAGAATATGGAGCTTAGCCTAGAGTCTCAAGGTACTGATGATAGTTGGAATCCATCTCCGTTTCGGTCTCCGATGAGATTTCCATGATATCAATGTGTGATTTTTGTCATCCAAAGGAGCCATGACCATATCGAAGCCTCTATTAAATTCTATTGGAGGGCCCAATAGTTTCTTCTTCTTTTTCTCCCACTACCTCTGAGCTTGCAGCCTAGCCTTTCAAATGATAGTTGCATCTAGTAGTGACAAGTATAGATCCCTTACCCCGGGCATCCTCATGAGCGCATTGTCCTTACTTCTGGTCTTCATCATGGGACCTCTATGAATTGAGTCGAAAAGACCTCCGCACAAAAGCAGATGAAGCACCAAGCTTGCTCATTCTGCTACTAGAAGATCTACACTCGTAACCTCAGCTCTCTACACAAACTCAAAGACTTGCTAACTAATTGCGATGGTGAAAATAGCAACTCACAACTTCTATTTATTTAACAATGTGATGATAGGAATCATCAATGCTCAATGAAGAACACATGCGCAAAATGGACAATTCGTTGGCATGTGTATTGTCACCGTTTAATTCCCAAATGCATGGAAATCTGCATATCATACTTCATGATTTCTGGAAATTAAGTTTCCACACGCATGAAGATCAATTTGATCACACTTGCAGAGAGTAGATTGTTAATTCCCAATGGTTGTAGAATGAAACAACTATCATGTTCCAGTTTATCAACTTTGAATGTCATTTGTTGATCACACAATGAAATGGTAGATCAAACAACTCACTTTGTGTTGATTGGGATTGAAATCCATCAATGCTTCATCCTTTTGTCTCTAGCCAATGGCGTTGATTCACCTTAGATGGTTTCTACTTTTTCAGAAAGCTTTATCTATCTCATGGACTTGGTGGATTAATCCACATGTCAAGAGCTCATTGATCCCATAGCCTTTAATAAGCGTTCATCTTTTCCTTGCGAGCCAGTGGGGAATAGTGGAGATCATCCTTGATAGTTAATCTTGTATATTAGTTCAGAACCACAGGCCTCAAGCCAGATAATGGAGGATAGGCCCCACGTCCATATAAGGACACACGTCTTCATCTTGCTATCCTTGCATCACATAACCGGCCAACATTTATCATTCGTGAGTTGGAAGGGTGTAGTCAAGATCACTTCCCATAGTCTCAAATCACTAAACCTGCATACACAACAAGGTTAGCATGAAATAAGGGGCCAATATTAGGCCGATGGTTATTTTACCCTTAATGATGAAATGACTTAAGCTTAAGTCATTTGTGGGAAAAATTTAACACCTGACTTTAGGACACAATTAAAATCAACAACCGATTGGGTGACTAGCACTCTAAACCAAAGGGGTTAGTAGCTGAACATACATGATGGCTCAAGTAATGACTTAAAGAGAGGGAGACCGGTAGGGTAGGTCAACATGGAATTAGAATGGCAAGGTTTTAGAGGTAAACAATATCCAAGCATGGGGATGAGGGTTTGAGATCTGGAGTTGAAGTAGACCAGGGTAGAAAACCAAAACCCAGGAGCTTGCTTGGATAAGGCAAGTAGACACAATAGAAATCAGACACACCATACCAACCTATGTACACTATTTATAGAATATACATTGTAATTCATTTCCATGTGAAGCCACTTTTAAACACTTGGCTTCGATCTATAATTAGAGGCCCCTAGCCCCCAAAACTTCAAGGGTAATTCTTTCCTTTATCAAAGATTTTGTCCTATTCAGTTGGTAGTGGTTCCACATGAACATTGTGCAATTCCTCACAATTAACATGACATGGTTGGGGCAATTTATTGATGCCATGTTGTCCCATTCATTCACCTTCTCCACCACATGCTCATCAAATTAAAATGAGAAAACAAAATCCTCATACTCTACATAGTCCAGAAGTGTAGGATCACACCCTATTTGTTCATCAAATTTGAAAACTTCATAGACACTTTGGCTCATACTTGGCCAATCCTTAACAAGGTTGGGGAAAAGAAACACAGAATCAAGCATACCTCCCATCTATTTGTCACATGTGTTGTCCTCAATGGGTGAGAGAAGTTCCATAATAAGATTCATAAGGTAGGGTGCATCTGCAAAAAATTGCAATGCAGCTTCATACTAACGAATATCATTCCTCTAGTTGTCTATACCTTTGAACAATCCTTCACATGGATCAAATAATCCTAAAATATTAACATATCCTATAGAATCATCCAATAATTCCTTCTTCTCAACATAAAAATATGTTACCTAATCATTCATGTGTTCATCCTAGTTTTCCTTTTGGTCACCCAAGAATGGAATTCCTTTAACATCCAAGTACACATCAACACATGAAACCCAAGTGGTTGAAATTTCAACCACTTTTTCAAGCACATGGCCAGTTACCATAGGGAAATCAACATAATCATTCACATCCCCTTTGATAGTAGCACTATATTCAAAACTGCCATCACTATCTTGAACTTCTTTATCAGGTGAGCCATTGTCACAAATAGATGTCAGCAAGTCTAGGTCACTATCTTAATGTTTATGTACATCTTGTTCAATCACATGTTGGTAAACCAATTCATCTACGCTTGTGTCATCACATCTTCCATCTAGTTGGGAGACTATGAAATTAGGGTTGGCATCTTCAAAGGAAAAATTGTCTACCCCAGTATCGGCTTGATTCTTATTTGTACCTTCCACAACAAATTCATTAGTAGTACTTGCTAGGTACTCATATGGATTGTCTTCAAAAAGAGGATTGCTTATGCACCAATAAGAATCATCATTTATGACCTCACTATCTGGTGCAATTTCATCAAAAAAAGGATTTTTCCATACCTTCATGATGGTCACATGCTCCTCATCTCTCTCAATCTCGAGATCCCAATAATTTTGGTCATCAGTGCATTCAAAATTAGTGTAATCACTTGAAGAATAGAGAGAAACATTTTCAACATCTTCTTCATCATTTGCACTCATAACAATTGATCCACATTCAAAGAATTCTTCACATGAAGAGAATTTCTCACTACCTAGAAAACACACCCCTTCAAGGCTATTAACATATCCCCTACTAGAAGCAATATATTCCATTTCTACTTCATAAGAAGAATCATAATCAATAGAGGATTGACCAAGTTCGATCTCATCCCTTTGATTCCTCATTTGTGCCATAAAATTGAGATCAACTGCATGCCCATCATTGATTGATGCATCATTACTCCTGGCTAAATCAACCTATGAGGTTTCACTATGTACTTCTTGTGTTTTTTTGTAGCCTATGACATCCCAAGGAAGATAATTAGGCATTATTTTCTTGTCTTAACACCCTGTATCTTCATCCTCATCACTATTATATGAATTTGCTTCTATGTTTCTTGTGGAATGACATCATTCAACAGTTAGTTGTTCAGACTCTGATACTCCTCCTTGATCTATCAACCCTAGGGTAAGTGCACCAAGATGGTTCCCAAAAAGGGGGCTTAAGTGGCAACTTTTTTTCTGAAATCAAGAAATGTTGACCTTGGACGTGAAATTGAGGATAGTTACACTCAAAATTTTGAGATGGAACAAAAACAAGGATCGAAGTGCTCTGAGTCTACTTTCTAAACTACTAATTTATTTTGAAAATGGTTGATATTAAGGGGTTCAAAAGAGGGATGTACACAAATTAGTGTATTTTTTGTCAAAAAAACATAACATAGCAACTCTTGTACAACCTGAGCACGGTGAACTTTTTTGTAGTATTTTTAAAATCGCTATGGTTAGAAGTTAGCTAACAACATCTAGTTGATGCACAATTTTTCTGATAATTTTTTAGTGAATATTTGATTTTTTACTAATTTTCTAAGTGGGCACTTCCTGAAAAGAAGAATTTTGGCCATGCTCCCCTACAAATTTTGGAAAATAATTAATTTTTTTTCTTTTTTTTTTAAATTTGTAGAATGGAGTCTAGTTTCTAAAAATGTAATTTATTTTAAATTTTGATGAATGGTTAATTTATAACAAAAAAAACATGAAACACTGCTTTTTGGCAAAAAACAGACATACAAACAAAATAAATTATGGATGAAAGGCTTAACGTTGTCAAAAAGTGAAAAAAATTACATTGTTGGATAGCTAAGAGAGAACCTAACATTACCCATGTTTTCAATTTTGTCGATATTGAACTAGATGCAATCTTGATGGTGAGCATGGACCCGATTATGTGAAAAATTGTAGAATTTGCAAAAACACGTCTCTAGCCTTGTTGGGAATGCCCTCCAAGCCTTTGAGTTGGTATTCCAAGGCAAGTACTTTCACTTTTTTCTTTTTTTTAAAACGCAAAATAACGCGAGCACGTTATAACGAGCTCACGTTATAACGTGAGCGCATTTTTTAAATTTCTTTTGAAAAGTTGCTAGAAAATTGGTACCCAACTTCATGCACTCGCCCCCTAGCCTTTGGTTTTTCTCACTATGGAAATTATTACCCCCATTCTGATAAACAACTAGGGGCATAAACTATGTTCAACATCTTCCATAATGTTTATCTAATCCACTACTTGATCAAGGCTATGAGGCTTCAGATTCTCAGGCCACTGGCTTGCCCCAGACTTATAGGCTTCACAAAAAAAATTAATGCACATCAAATCACTAGGCCTAAAACTCTTGGGTATCTCCATTAGAACATCTAATAACCTTGAAAACAAATCATATGGTGACTCATTTGTATGTCTCTTCATCTCATACAACTTTCTAATAGAGAGAATCAAATTAGCTTTCCCTGACCTTGGTTGTTGTGAAGTTGATGCCTACTCATGTTCTGCATTCTGTAGGAATAACACAAATGTAAAATCTATGGGCTCATCTTCTTGACAAACACTTGTATTCCTTGATTGGTTTGGATGAATATCCTGAATTATATTAGAGCTAACCATGCTAGCAATCACAAGTCCCTTCATGATTGAGTACCTCAAATTGTTTTCAATATTCACAGCCTCTTGGTAAGCTTCCTGCAATGTAGTAGGCTCTTTATCTCTTAATAAGAATCTTATCTTACTATCAAATGCTCCCAGATATACAACCAAACATTCAACATCATTTGGTCTCATATATTCAAGGATTTCCCTTATAACCTTTGTAAATCTAAGGTTGAAGGAAAGGATTAATTCTCCTTTATCCCTAGATATTTCCATGAAGTTTCTCCTTGCAACATGTGGATTTATCCTTTCACCGAATTTCTCCATGAAAAATGCCTTAAGTTCATTCCAACAATGTACAGAGGACACTGGCAAGAAAGAGAACCAGTCTCTTGTATCTGCTTTCAATGATTGAACAAATAACTTCATAACAACATCTTCAAAATCTATTTCATAATCACCCATCACATCAGCAAATTCTTGCACATGCTTCCTTGTTGATTCTGACTTGTCACCACTGAACTTTGGTATTTTATCCCTGATCTTGGGTGGTACAATATTTAGATATCCACAAATATTTTCAAAGTTGAGGGCCTTGTAATTGTCAGTACTAAAACTACCTTTGGTGGGAGAATGATTGTTCACCTTGTATGCTTTTGTCCATATTTACACTAGATGGTATAAATTGACAATACACCTTTAATTCTTTAAAAGAAATTTAGAATATACAATGCAATTATACAATATCAAATTCATTCCTTTTACAAATATGATCCTAAGCCACTAGCATGTGTATCCCTCACAAATACTACCTAAGATCTAACAATTTAACATGGCATCTTTTGTCATAATGCACAAATTTCAACTTATACACAAAGGCATGCTAAATTCTTACTACTATTCCCTCTTATAGTGCTAATTCACCTATTAGGGAATCATTTACATCTTGAACATGGGAAATTTATCCTGATTTATCCATAATATGCTCTGATTTCTTTAAACTCTATGAAAATACTTGGTAATTTGCAGCAGGTGACTATCCTTTGTCCTTAAGAATACAAATTTGAGTAATTGATGTATGCTTCATTATGTTCTTTGAGGCAGAGTCACAACCTCCTTTAAAGAGGATTGAAATTTAAATGAGATGAAGTTCCTTCACAAATAATACACGTTTTGGGCTGTCTTCCATAGCAGAGTCACGTTTGGATCCTCCAATCTTTGTTACACTTCAATTGTCTACTAGGTTCAAGAATTTGACAATATTTGAACAAGACGTTCATATTTATTACATCACTTGACTCTACATTTTATCTACATTCAGAGAATGATATTTTTCCCCAGTAGAGTCGCCATTCTATTGGTGTCTTTCCCAGTACACTTAAGGAATCTCTAAAGAGTAGCCAGATCCTATATTCAAGACCCTTAAAATGAATGGACAACTAACAAGATTCAGTCAAAGACTGAAATCTTCTACACTTCAAGTTCTATGGGACCTAAGAGGGTGTTCCTTCTAACATTTCATTTGACTATCTCAATAAATGACATAGCAAATCACAAATCGGTTCCTATAAGGGGTAAACAACTTAATTCACTCAAAGGTTGGCTAATCTTTAAGAAAATATCTAGCAATTTACCAAGAACAGGGAAAATATCTCACACACATGCCTCATAGTAAATAAAATTTAAAATATTTGTATTCTAACCCTGAGTCCATAACCTTATATACTATCATTATCATTCAAATGACAAATACCACACAAATAGACTAGTGCCTTCATCAATTGGGTGATGGAGTCATGCATCTTACAATCAGTCATATAGAAATTATTTAAACCTGATAATTCTATACTATTTTCATAAGGCATTGCATTATGAAAACTCACTGTACATAATATATCACTTCTTACCAAATCCTCTATAAACTCTCACAAATCCATGACCTCATTTAAGCATTTAATCGATTCTTTGAACCAAAGTAGAAATAAAGACATGCATTCAAATGAAACACTTGAAGATGAATAGGATATATTTGATATTATATTCAAATTTTGTAAGAGGTATATAGAGAAGAGTGTATGAATTATGCATCAAATATGTTTCGATATCAGTAATTTTGACAAAACTATTTAAGATTTCATATGCACAGTACAAAGATCAAGACAAATCGACCAATCTATTTTTTGGTATTCTCCTAATTTCTACCATTTTCACATACAAGACCCAAAAACTCGAAAGACTAGAACCCCTACAAACAAGTCATGAATTTCCTTTTATAGCGCAAGGGAGCCAACAAGCTTCCAGCTTGAAATTCATTTTTTTATTACAAAATTTCATTTCAATTTCATTTCCAAAATTCCCCACATGATGATTCTGTTGAAACAGGGAAACAACAATTGCAATAGCTGCCATGAGGAGAAATAAAGTATTGCCAAAATTTCCTTGACTGCCATGTAAGTAGAAAAATTGATAATCATACTACCACGAGGGCACATAGTCAACATCCAACACCTCAAAAAGAAGCCACACATGTAGAGAGAAAGAAACCTCCACAAAAATTACCAATCAGCACAAAAATTTCATTTCACCACCACCTTTTGATTAACCAGAAGACCTTCCACCACTAGCATGCACACCATGGTACACAAGCCCACTTCATGTCGTAGCAAGGGTTGGAGATGAAATCTCAACTCCTTCCTTGTCCCTATCTCATTTCAGCACAAAACCATCTCGCTCGCTCGGAGTCCTAACCACTAAAGGTGGAACAGACAACACCTTAGCTCCAAGAGATGGAGCTTGGCCCAGAGTCTCAAGGTACTAATGGTAGCTAGAATTCATCTCTGTTTCAGTTTCTGATGATATTTCTGTAATATCAATAGGAGAGTTTTGTCATCCAAAGGACCCATGACTATATCAAAGCCTCTATTGAATTATGTTGGAGGGTTCAACAGTTTCTTCTCCTTTTGCTCCTGCTACCTTTAAGCTTGCAGCCTGGCCTTTCAAGGGATAGCTACATTTGGTAGTGACAGGTATAAATCCCTTTCCCTAGGCATCGTCATGAGCACATTGTCCTTGCTCCAAGTCTTCATCATGGGACCTCTGTGAATTGAGTTGAAAAGACCTCTGTATCGAAGAAAATGAAACACCAGGTTTGCTCATTCTACTACTAGAAGATCTACACTCATAATCTTGGCTCTCTACACAAACTCAAAGACTTTCCAACTAATTTCGATGGTGAAAATAGTAACTCACAACTTCTATTTGCTGAACAATGTGATGATAGAAATCATCAATGCTCAACGAAGAACACACACGCAAACTAGACAATTCATTGGCATGTATATTGTCACCATTTAATTCCCAAATGCATGGAAATCTGCATATCATACTTCATGATTGTCGGCAATTAAGTTTCCACATGCACGGAGATCAATTTGATCACACTTGCAGAGAGTAAATCAATAATTCTTAGTGGTTGCAGAATGAAATGGCTATCACATGCTTGTTTATCAACTCTGAATATCAGTCATTGATCACACGATGAGATGGTAGATCAAACAGCTCACTTTGTACTGACTGGGATTGAAATCCATCAATGCATCATCCTTTTGTCTCTAGCCAATGTCGTTGATCCACCTCAGATGGTTTCTACTTTGTCAGAAAGCTTTATCTATCTCATGGACTTGATGGATTAATCCACATGTCAAGATATCACTGATCCCATAACCTTTAATGAGCATTCATCTTTTCTTTGTGAGCCAGGGAGGAATGGTGGAGATCGTCCCTGACAATTAATCTTGTCCGTTGATTCAGAACCACAGGCCTCAAGCCAGATAATGGAGGATGGGCCCCATGTCAGTATAAGGACACATGTCTTCATCTCACTATCCTTGTGCCACATAACCATCTAACATTTATCATCTGCAAGCTGGTGGGGTATGGTCAAGATCACTTCCCACAGTCTCAAATCGCTAAACTTGCATACACGACAAGGTTAGCATTAAATAAAGGGCCAATATTAGGTTGATGGTGATTTTACCCTTGCTGATGAAATGACTTAAGCTTAAGTCATTTGGGTGAAAAATTTAACACCTGAGTTTAGGACACAGTTAAAATCAACAACTGATTGGGTGACCGACGCTCTAAACCAAAGGGGTCGGTAGCCGAACATACATGATGGCTCAAGTAATGACTTAAAGAGAGGGATACCGGTAGGGTAGGTCAACATGGAATTAGAACAACAAGGTTTTAGAGGTAAACCCTATCCAAGCATGGGGATGAGGGTTTAAAGTGCAGATTAAGTCCATAGGATCCTCTGGAATTATAAAAAAAAATTGAAGCTCCATCATATTCTTAACAGAGGCCAATCAAGAGTGAATAGTTCAAAGACTCCCTATGAGTTATGGTATGGTAAACCTCCTACTGTGAAATATTTTAGAGTTTTTGGAAGTAAATGTTATATCAAAAGAGATGGAAAAAAGTTAAGAAACTTTGATGCAATATCTAATGAAAAAATCTTACTTGGATACTCTAAAAGAAGAAAAGGATACCGGTGCTATAGTAAAAGGTTGAAAAAATATTGTTGAAAGTGCCAGTGTCAAAGTGGATGAAGAATTGCATCAGAATTCTATATTGATAGAAGGATATATGAATCTAATGAATCCCCTTGTAGTGAAGAGGAAAAAGAAGAAGAAAAAGAGATGGCAATTGAAGAGAAAGAAGCTCCAAAAAATATCCCTAAGACCCCTAAGTATGTGTAAAATAATAATTTTTAAGATCAAATCATTACAGATAAGAGAAAAGATGTGCTGACAAGAAAAAAGGTTGCCACGAAAAAGGAATAGGTAAGCCTTTGTTTACTTTTAGAGGTAGAATCTAAACAATGATTGAGGCATGAAAATATGAGAATTGGATCAAATCTATGAAAGAAGAGTTGGAAAAGATTGAGAAGAATCAAACTTGGGAATTGGTCCCAAAACCAACAAATAAGAATGTGATAGGAACTAACTGGGTT
Source organism: Sequoia sempervirens (assembly GCA_007258455.2). Classification (NCBI taxonomy): domain Eukaryota; kingdom Viridiplantae; phylum Streptophyta; class Pinopsida; order Cupressales; family Cupressaceae; genus Sequoia; species Sequoia sempervirens. The sequence goes on from VDFB02086081.1 coordinate 110,690,524, forward strand.
TTCAAGAACAAGTTGAATGAAGATGGAAAAGTTGTCAAAAACAAGGTTAGACTTGTGTGTAAGGGATAAGTTCACAAGTGGAAGGAATAGATTTTGAAGAGAATTTTTCTCTGGTGGCAAGAATGGAAGCCATTAGAATATTTTTGGCTTTTGAAGCACATAAAGAATTTCAGGTTTATTAGATGGATTTGAACTCTACATTCATGAATTGTGAGCTAGAAGAAGAGGTGTGTGTTGAACAAAAGGATTTCAATTATCAAATGATGCTATTATGTTCTGTAGGTCTAAGAAGGAATTGTATGGACTCAAACATGCTCCTAGATCTTGGTATGCAAGGTGAGATAAGTACTTGTTGCAAGAAGGATTCAGAAAAGGTACTGCAGATAACAACCTTTACTTCAAATTTGAGGAATAATAAATATTGATTGTGGTAGTGTATGTGGATGACATTATCTTTGGAGGAAATGAAGGTATGTGCAAGAAGTTTTTAGAGGAGATGTAGAAAGAGTTTGAGATGTTAATGTGTGGGGAGATGAATTTCTTCCTTGGACTACAAATCATTCAATCATAAAATGGTATTTTCATTTCACAATCAAATTATTCCAAGGAAAGGTTGAAGTTTGGAATGGAGGATTATAAACCAGCATCTACCCCTATGGTTACTGGTTGTAAGTTGAGCAAGAATGATGAATCTCCTAAGGCTAATCAGAGAAACTATAGATCAATGATTGGAGGACTACTAGATACCTAACTGCTACTAGACCAAATATCATACATTCAATTTTTCTTGTGGCAAGATTTCAAGAAAATCCTAGAGAATCACATGTTGTAGTAGTTAAGAGGGTATTTAGATACTTGAAGGGCACTCAATATTTTAGTTTATGGTATCCTAGGAATATTGATTTCTCCTTGAGTGCATATATAGATGTATATTGGGCAAGTTGGATAGATGATAGAAAAAGTACAAGTGGATGTATTTTCTTTCTTCGAAGAAGATTGGTTTCATGGTTGAGTAAGAAGCAAGATTCAATGTCATTATCCACTGCAAAAGTAGAGTTTATTGTAGTAGCATCATGTTGTACACAAGTGTTATGGATGAAACAAACATAAAAGGATATCAAAGTATCATAGGATGAACCATTTATATCCTATATGATAATTGTTGATGCCCAAAATTGGCAAGGTAACAGCGCTTTATGGGAAACTTAGTACATGGGGGGACCAATTACTTTAAACTAAGTGACCTCCAAATTTTTAAAGAAGATGAATTCTTTTGTAATTAGGGTTTTGGAATGGGAAAAGGAAGCAGATATAAAAAATAAGGATCTAACTAAGGTGATGTGCCAAGGAGTGGATATAGGCATGGTAAATCTATCTTTTGGGATTCAATTTAAGGGACCAATCAACAATCTTCTATGTCCTAGAATGACAAAATTTAAAGATAGAATCCTAAATAATTCATTCAATGACATAAAACAATTTTCATGCACATTCACTAAACTAGAAAACTTGCATTAAAATCATAGAAGTTCTACAAATGAACCATTCAAAACAATAATGGCATAGTATAAAGTTTATCAAATAGCTTAAGAAAATAGAAAGGCCAAACAAGGGCACAATCTGTGAGTTCTTTTTGCAATAATCTAAAAATAGTAGAAATGCCTAGTGTCTTTTCTAAAAATTATGTATTTTCTTTGAACCATTTTCTGAAGTAAGAAGTAGCATATATAGCCAATAATCCACCACCTAGTGAGCTTGTAATAGAAAAGCTTTTGTATCTTGAGAAATGATTTCCCTCAACCATTGTAACAAAAAATATTTGGGCCATAGCATGCAGTCGCTTTCCAGCTAGATGCATCCCCTGTGAATGATGGTAGTGGTCCTGGCATACCTCATGTAGACAAGTGTTGCTTCCTAGTGGAGGTAGTTAGAACACGTGGTAGCATATCGCAGCTTGGTGTTCGCTCCACTCTTTCCCTTGATGAAGATTCATCGAGGGGAAATGTGGCAGCATTTCGCAACCTGTGGTTCATTCCTTCCCTTCTTCATTGAAAGCTTGTGCTAGGAAGACACATGGAAGTGTTCCTTTCTTATCGACGCTGACTGTGGGGTCTACCAAAGTAAATGTGGGTGTTGGCTACGTGGCATGTAGGTGAAGCCCGACTCAAAAGTAAAGCGAAGTAGCCTTTGAATGCCTGCCAAGTTGACACATGGAAGGATGGCAAGGGATGGTTGAAAAGTGAAGGGAAGAATTCCTTTAGAGAGTGTTGAGAAGACATGTGGTGGAAGCTGAAAATGTTCATCAAAAAGGGGTCGATGATGTTCAAAAGTTGAGGCACGAGTTAGTACTTAGAAAAAGTGAAACCCGAAGGGAGCTCGATGAACTTCATATTCACAGGTTTTGGCGACTATCAGGGGAATTTCACCTGCAAAATGAGGAACCCAAAATTTTCTCTAGCTTGTAGACCAAAGCCCCATCCATAGGGCAATGGAGTCAGAGTTTAGAAAGAGCATCCTGTAGAGGTAGCCAATCAGCCTCGGATGGTCTTGATACGTCGTACAGATACTCTTTTTTTTTACTTAGGTCAAGCATTTCTTTATAAGGCAGCACCATAGGGTAAATGGACCCCAGACTCACATTGGAAGAGTAGCCATGCAATTATATGAATGTCGCCTTCATTATCTGTTGCAGTAGGAGGTTGGTTGAAACTATGGAAAGAGGTTGTGTCATACTCCTCTTTAATCTTCGCCGCAATTTGCTCAGTTGTGGCGACCAACTCATCCTCAAGAAATGGAGATGGCATTCCCATCTCAGTTAGCTGGGAGAAATTTTCCTGCATGTTATCCATAGTCCAGTTCAAATTACCTGCACATGCATTAGCACGAAGGATGATCGAGTGGCAAGGTATGTGTAGGATCATCATGGAAAAAATAGGCCCTTAAGTGGAAAAAAAATCAAAAACATCAGAGTTAGGAAACTTGACATAAAAATTTGAATAAGTTATCTATATTATTTCAAAAATATGTAAGAATAGAATTTGTAGAAAATGGAATTTAGTTTCTAAAATACTAGGTTTATTTAAAAAAAAATCTATTTGGTGACAATTTGAAATTTCAATGTAGTAGTACTTAAATTTTAGGGAAAAAATAAGAAGTAGGTGTCTGTCTGACCACCCTAACCACAATAAAATGATAATATTTTTTTATAACATTTTAGGTATATGTAGAGGAATCATGTCCGGATGTGATGCATATTTTGAAATTCAATTTTCTTTTTTTTAATCTTATAGTATGTGAAGCATAGAATGTGACACATGTTTTGGATTCAAAAAATGTGATACCATTTGAAAGCTATAGATGTTTTTCAATTAGCCTATCAATCAGGACTTTAGTCATAATTCAAATAGAAAATGAATAATAATTATTTATTAAATTCAAAGTAAAGCATAATTTATATTGGTGGAAAGCTAAAAATATCCTTTAAAAAACCCTTTTCATTTCATCAATTTTGGGTTAAAAAAAAGTCGTCAGCCACATTCCCTACACATACCCATCATATCACCACTATCTGGCCCATCATGATACTGTACATACCCAGCAGTCGATGAATTTGTTCACCGTCTTGGCAGCAACCTTTTGATCCTCGATCCCTACCTTTGCTATTTTTTCATCAGAGACCATGTATAGCTTACTTAGCAAACATTTTGCCTTAGGAACTCTTTCCTTGATGAATTACGGGACTTTCTAAATTGTTCCGCAAGTCTCCCTACTTAATTTTGTCGTCGTTAACATGAATTAGAGCATTGGATGTAGTGTGAGGCAGAAGGCCTTGACCTTTTCCCAATATGAAATATATAGCTATTGGGCCACTAGAATGAGGTCCAACTAGGCAGCAAGGGCTTGGGGAACACTCCATAGAAGGGAAATTTCTGCATCCTTTGAGTCAACATCCTCTGTTAATTCCACAATTCTCTTGTTTGTAAATGCAAGTTGTTCCCCAATGTTACTTAACTCTTTGGACAAGTTTTCCTCGACTCAACTCTTGTTTGTTGACTATGTTTCAAGTGAAAGATTCATCTCCTGAAGCTCCTTTTCCAATTTGGATTTTTGGACCCCAAATTCTTACTCCTTTTCTTGCATCTTTTGCTCAAATTGAGCATGCTACTATTCAAACTCTTTATCTTTCTGTTACATCACTTGATCCGCCAAAGTTAAGCGGTTCTAATATTCTTGGTTCCTCTTCTGCAACACATTGACCAGGGTGGGGTCAATGGATTGAAACTTTGCAAGTTCCTCCCAAAGTCTATTATGCTCTATTTATGTAGCTTGTGCTTTTTCTGATAAGCGCGCAACATCTGTCTCCATCGCTTTTTCCTTTGCTTGTAGGAACTCGACCCTTTCCTTCACAAGCTTCAACTCCTCTTTCTTTTTTAGTTGGTGTATGTGCATAAAATTGGTCATGTCTAATTAATCCTGACATTTAATTAAATATTTATTATTTAATTAATTTCTCTAAAGTCTTCTACATGTAATTAAATTTAATTAATTTAATTATATGGTTCATTTATTTTTCCCACCATAATTGAAAAAATATATTTTATTTTATTATTTTACGTGTCTACTTGATTAAATTAAATAAATATATTTTATTTATTTAAATTAATTATCATCTTTTGAATTTAATTAAATCTTTTGTTTTAATTAAATTTAAATATTTCTTTTCTTCTATTTAAAACTTTCTTCTAATTAATTAAATACTTTATTTAATTAATTTCATACACATATCATTTCCTCAAATTTAATTAGATATTTTATTTAATTAAAGATTTTCTGCTTTCTTCAAGTCATGATTAAATATTTCATTTAATTATGAAATCTTCTGATTTGCTCAAAATCTTAATTAAATATTTATTTAATTAAGAAAAAATCTACATGCATCCATAAATAAATAATTGAATTTGATAATTCATTATTTATCTTCTCAATATCTTTCCATTATCTTCTAAAAAAAGATGTTTTTTTATCATCTCCTCTTATCTCTTCCATGAAAATGGAAAAATCCTGCTTTATTCGTTTTCTTCTATTTTTCTCTCCAGTCTCATCCATCTTCGACCATTCAATCTGTCAAGAATTATCATAGCCGTTGATCAAACTCAGCCAATCAAAATCCTCAAAAAACTCTATAAATACATGTGTAAATCCAAGCATTGGTTACATACACACACACACACAATTACGCTTATACACTTGCATCTTTAGCATTCCAGCAATAATCATATCTTAGCAATAATCTTATCATAGCATAGTATGATCTTGCATTTTAGTATAATATGCATTTTAGTTCAAATCTCATTCTCTAGTAGTACATTTCATTGAGCTTGGCATACTAAATCTGAGAGCAACTTGAATCAACGAAACGTTGGAGATAGGGAGCAAGAAAACAACTTTGAAGGAGTTGCAATAAGAGTTTGTTTATTTGTCTTTAAGCTTCTTTGATATAAAGTTTTATTGAATGTGTTTTGAATTCTTTATGATAGGCATATTTTCATACACACATAAAATGGCGCCCACCGTGGGGCCTATGCCCCGATTTTGACTTTTTCTTGTAGAGCATTCTGACAGGTTTCCGCGTTTGAGAGTTTGGCTTTCAGAAAAATTTGGCGTTCTAGCACATCCGATACTTTCTGCAGTGCATCTAGGAATTTAATGCTTCTATTTTTGCAGGTATTTCAGCACATCTGGGGACTGTTTCAGCACTTCTGAGAGTTTATTTAGCGCATCTAAGAGATAGAATAGTGCAGATAGTCTCATTACCTTTTGAGTTAAATCTGTATTTAATTAAAGTAGCACATTTAAGAACTGTTTTAGTGCATTTGAGAGTTAAATCAGCACATTTAAGGTAGATTTGAGAGCATTAACTACTGTCATTTATAGATTTAAAATTTACGTTTAATTAAAGTAGTGCATTTAAGAACTATTTTAGTGCATTTAGGATTTTCTATAGCGCATTTAGGATCTGTTTCTATGCATCTGGGATCTATTTCAGTGCATATACTGTTTGTTTCTGCGCATCTAGGTTGTAACACAAAAATAGGATTCTGAGTCTGACGCATTCTGCAGACAAGATCTTTTCTGGTTTAAAATGAATCAGTCTAGGATAGTCACCACACTTTGGTCATGTAGTTCAAATGAACCCCATGTTGGTTGTGAAGCAATATCTTCACTTAGCTTAAATCATTGTGATTTGGTGCATTAAAATGAATCTATTTACTCTGCTTGATTGTGCTTGAATGTGGTAAGTGACTCTGCTCTCACCTTATGCAAACTAGGTGATCAGAAAGCCAGACCCACTTTATCCCTGTGTAACCCTGATGCAATAACCGAAGTATCCTCTCCCCTTGCGTAGTAATGCAATCCTGTGTGTAAGAGAAATGATTATTACCTCTAGAAATTGGGCCTGCCTGGGGATTTCATCACCCCAACGCGACTCAAACCAGCAATGGAGCTAAGGCCAAGCTACCCCTAACCGGTATACAAATGTGAATCATAAGGGAAAACCTAAGATTACGAGTGCGGATGTGTCATACGAACCAAGTAGTACTCCCCAAAACCCTGTTGAGCTTAACCTCTTAAGGCTAGAGTGCCTCCTAAACGGAGCTTAATCTTGTGCCCCATGTATGGCCACTCGAACGGGGGTCCCAAATTAAACACCATTGTTTAGTAAACCAAAAACCTTCTATTTTCTTGTGTAGCACTGGTCAATGTGAAGGCATCCACACTTTCACAATCTGTAGTAGAGGTGATCAATCTTCCATGGGAGTTTCATGGGGGTTGGAAGCTTGGTTGGCCTAAGAAGAGAGTGCACTGTAAGGGGGAGTCTGTGCAACCAAGCTTCTAAATTCACACGCTACCGATATGCGATTGGGGAAACCCATGTGAAATCTAGCAGATATTGTCCTGGCTTTACCATAGGATGTGCTTGCTTTATCTATGTTTGGTTACATTCCATTTAATTCAAAGTGTTTGTTGTGTTTTCATTCACATTAATTTAGGTAAAAGATCATCCGAAATGAACATGAAAAACAACAACTAAAATCATTCAAAAACTGTTCACATCTTTGGTCTAGTAACATACTGATATTTCTCCCATACTTAGAGAGTGGAAATCAACAAAATTTGTCAAGAAATCAGTTTCCAATAGGATCAAGAAGCCCAAGAAACCTTTAGGGTACAAGAAAACATTTCAAAGAAGAAAAAAATTGTACAAAAGTCGACACATCTTGCTTCATTACCGTGGATTTCTTCATAGATACCAAGACTTTGTTAGGGGATTCACTGACAAGTACACTATAGATCCTTTGGATTCTTGAGCTTATTATCATAGAGTAGCTCTATCTCAAGGACATAATCTTAATCAACCTCTTGAGTTTAATAATATACCACAACCTTCTATTGAATATCCATCACATCCCAGTCATATCCTTCAATGATCTTAAAATCTTTCTTTGAAAATAAAGATCAAATCTTTAAGAGTGCATCTTTCAAACAAATTTATGATTATTGATTCAACTTCCACAATAGGATTCTGACATCCTTCATCATTGGAAGCCACAATCAAAAATTAGTAACATCTTTGATCATATCATAGGATTACCATCTTATCAAGATCAATATATCATCATTATCGCACTTATCAGAACTGTGATCTAAGTTTAGAAGAACTCTTCAAAATCATATTCCTATCTTTACAAGATCTCAATACAATAAATTGAAGGACAAAATCCAACAAGAAGGTCATACCCAAAACACTCAAGAAGAAGGTGAAAGCAGTAATCCTCTTTACAATATAAGTCATAATCCACTTTTCAACAATGACATGGATAATAGAGAAGAAAATCCATTCCAAAAATACAGAGACATGAGCAAAACCCATATAGATAGTGATGATGAACAAGATGAAGAATGTCTTAGAGAGGCTGAGCAAGATCCCAAATTTCACAAAGCCATAGAAAATATCTTGCAATGCGATAAAGAAAAATATTTCCTCTATCTAGCTGACCAAGGAGCTAAATTGCCGCATGACTTTGATACCGAGAATTTGAAGAGAAAATCTAAAGAAACACCCCTATCCAATTTTAGTGCTTTGATTCAACTAATTAAGGCACTTCAAGGACAAATTAAAGAATTACAAGGGGGAACCACAAAAAATAAATATACTCTTGAGGACATTTGTCCTTATCCTTTCGATCGAAGTCTCAACATGATTCCATTTCCCAAACATTGTGAGATTCCAAAATTTGATCATTATAATAGGAAATCGGATCCAATCGATCATGTTAGAGACTTATGAAACATGACTTTAGAGTTTTCTCATGAAGACACTTACTTGATGCATTTGTTTCCTAGGAGTCTTGGAGCTCAGTCTATGGAATGGCTATCAAAAATCACACCTCCTGTCAAGACATTTGAGGAATTAATTAATCTATTTATATTACAATATTCCTACAACATCCAACACCAAATCACTATGATAGATCTCTACAAAGTGGTGCAAAAACCTAGTGAACCTTTTATTACTTTCCTTCAGAGATGGAGAAGAATGTTTGCTAGATATCCACGTCCTGTTCCTGAAAAGGAAAAGATGGTCACCTTCATTAATAAATTGAATTCAGAAATGAGCTATCATTTGAATTTACACTATCCTCCCTCTTTTGAGAAATTGATTGAAGATTCTATAACCATTGAAAGTGATTTGGTCAAAAGAGGAATAATAAAACTTGACAAGGACAATCCTAGCTCATCCAATCATCACAACAATCAGGACAAGTCTAAATTTTGGACTCGTAACAAGAATGTGGAGAATGATGGTGTTGTGGATGCAAATCATGTCTCGACTAAGCCATTTTTCCTTAGTACTCTGAGTGCTCCTCGCAACAACAATTATAACAATGTCAACTCGGACACAAATCAAGGAAACAATCCTCCTCCTCCGAGGAACAATGTGAATCAACATTCTACTCCCAATCAAGGGACTGCCAAGAATCGAGGCTACCTAGGAACGAACAACAATAACAACTCCTCAGGGAATACCTCGAACACAAATCCAGAACGATTTTCATTCTTCTCTAGTAGAAGAACTTACACTCCACTGGGTCAATCTTTGGAATCTACATTCAAAGACTTGATGGCTAAGAATATCATTACCTTTCCACCTCAACGAAACTATGAACCTAGTGTGAAGCCTCCATCATGGAATGAGGCATACTATTGTGACTATCATCGGTGCAAAGGTCGTCACACAAATAATTGTCAAGCCTTGAAGAATACCATTCAAGACTTAATCGAAAATGGCACCATCACAATAGAAGGACATCAACAATCAAATGAATACCACCAAGCATTTCGCAACCCTTTACCCAACTATCAAAAAGGTGAGTCTTCTGGAAAAAGTGTGAATCATATTGAGGATCCAATAATTAATCATATCTACACTGAGGATGAACGGGTCAATGTTATTAAATTCAATGAGAAGATGGAATATAGAGAAGTCAACACAACAATAAGGGAACAAGCCAAGGTTGTCTTAAAAGGTTCCTCTTCAAAATCCACTGGGCCTCCACCTCAACATTAATATGACTTAGTCAACCAACTTCGGAAAACTTCGGCTTAGATTTCTATCTTAGAACTCCTGAGGATTTCCCCAGCACATAAGGAAATTCTTGAAAAGGCCCTCATTGAAACAACTGTATCCACTGATTTGGATGTGGACCAATTTCAAGCCATGGTAGGACACTTTTCTTCATCCACATGTCTCTCATTTTCTGAAAAAGATGACATTTCCATGACTCATCCTCACAACTCATCATTATACTTAGAAGTCATGATCCACAAGTTTCGTGTCAAACACGTCCTAATAGATGGAGGGGCTAGTTTGAACAAATGTACCATGAAGTTAGTTCAGGCTTTAGGATTTTCTGAGGACTCCATTGATCCCAAAAGAAAGATTACTATTAAAGCCTATGATGATGAGGAAAGAGCATCCAAGGGTTTAATCATGCTACCAATAAGAGTGGGACTTGTTATCAAAAATACTTTCTATCAAGTATTAGACTGTGATCTTGCATACAACATCTTGTTGGGTAGTCCTTGGATCCATGAAATGCAAGCTGTCCCATCCACATATCATCAATGTCTCATGTTTCCTTATGATGGACAGGAAATCACGATACCAGCTAATAATTCAAATATTCAAACTTGTGCCAACCTCAAATCTAGTCAAGATACTTTGGTTCCTAACAATCGAGAAGCTCGTGCTAGTACTTCTCTCAAGATTGATACACAAATCAGTCAGTTAACCAATAGTTTTGACAAGAAATTGAAATTCAAGGACCATGGAGTCGAGTACTCTCTCTGTCTTGCTAATTTACCTACATCACCTCAGCCACATGGGCAACCTTCTATCACACAACATCAAATATCAACAGAGTCAACATCAATGCAACCACCAATAGAGCCAAGCACAAAGTTTAATGCATGATTCATCAATGAAAAATTCACCATGGAAGATCCTGAGGATAGAGAAATTATAAACTGGCTCTATAAAGATGAAGATGAAGCAATTTTTAATGTCAAATTACCAATAAATAGATATGGAAAAGGGTATTCAATCATGCAGAAGATGGGCTATGATAAGAGTCCCATCGGAAAAAGAAAAGTAGTAGTGGAGCCTATTCACCTTCCAGGACTTGCTATGAAAGAGAAAACCAGATTAGGCTATAATACTAACTCAAAAGAAAAGACATCCAAACAACTGCAGGACACTGTCTTCACATTGCAAGAAGGTTCAGATTCAAGAGAAGCATGTTTGGTAACAATTCAGAATTTCGTGGATAATAACTCAGACACAGATTCTGCTAAATATGAATGGGACACCATTTACAATGATGATTTCTGGAGGGACAAAAAGGTTGATGTAATACACAAATATACCCCAACTCTAATCAAAGGTGAAGGGTTAGGGTCCCAAACATGAGAATCTGAACTACAAAGTGACTATGATTCTAGTGATACTGAGTCAGATTTAAATGAACAAGACTATCATGAGAATAGTATCATCATTAATCCACCTCATACCTTGGATCCTCAAGACAACTCAGTTATGACCATAACCATAGCCGACTTCACGCAACCTAATGACTCACTACCACTTATTCATTTGGATCTCAATGACTGGAATCTATCTGAACCTATCAATATACCCATATTCCCAAATGACGAAGCTATCGTAAACTTCATTTCCACAGGTGACATAAATGATTGTTCCACTAGCAATTTTCGGTATAGAGTCTTTAATCAGGAGAGTGTCAATTCTCCTAGCTGCAAAAGTAAAAATCAAAAAGAAAGATCTAATGGTGAAGAATAGAATCTGGTAGTGTTAGATCAAACAAAAGATAAAATAAAGAGCGTATCAAATGGTTAAAACCTTTTTAAGGCACCAGATGATGGGAATCTTGACACTCTCCTGGAGCACTACCATGAGCAATCACCTATCTTGATTGAGCCTACAAAAGCCATCAATCTTGAAACTTCAAAAAAACCAAGGATTTTATAGTTAGCTGCATCAATGACAGAGAAAGAAGTACCAGAGTTCATAGAATTTCTAAGAGAAAATCAAGTCAACTTTGCTTGGTATTATGCGGACATGCCATGTCTTGATCCTGATCTTATCATGCATCACTTGTCTATTAAACCAGGGGTTAAGCCTATGAAACAAAAACTCAAAAAGATGCACCCCCATGTTGCATTATTGGTTAAGGAAGAACTGAGAAAACTCCTTGATGTGGGCTTCATAAGATCAAGTGACTACGCAGAATGGATCTCCAACATTGTTCCTGTATCCAAGCCAGATAAAAGTGTCAGAGTGTGCACAAATTTTAGAGATCTTAATAAAGCATGTCCTAAGGATGACTTCCCACTTCCAAATATTGACACTATAGTTGATCTGACAGCTGGACATGCCATGTATTCATTAATGGATGGTTTTTTTGGTTAAAACCAAATCAAGATTGCACCCGAAGACCAGGAGAAAACAACTTTCACATGTCCATGGGGAACTTACTGTTGGAACGTCATGCCTTTCGGTCTAAAGAATGCTGGGGCTACTTATCAAAGAGCCATTACTATGATATTTCATGACATGATGCACACATTTATGGAAGATTATGTAGATGACATATTGGAAAAGTCATACACGAGAGAAGAACATCTGGAAATATTGTCCAAAATATTTGCAAGATTGGAGAAATTCAAAGTTCGGCTCAATCCCAAGAAATGTGTTTTTGGGGTCACATCTAGAAAACTCTTAGGATACATAGTATCAGGAAAAGGAATTGAAGAAGATCCTAGAAAAGTATAGGAAATTATGGAAATGCCTCCACCAAGGAATATTAGTCAGTTGAGATCATTACAGGGATGACTTCAGTCTATCTGCAAGTTCATTGCATAGCTGGCCGATAAGAGTTTACCTTTCACACATCTATTGCATAAGAATGTTCCTTTTAGATGGGATCTAAAAAATGTGAAATGGCCTTTCAAAAAATTAAATAGTACCTAATGAACCCACCAGTTCTAGTTCCGCTAAATCCAGACAAACCTCTAATCTTATATATTGTGGCAACAGAGACATCTTTAAGGGAATTATTAGCACCAGAGGACTCTACAGGAAAGGAACGTGCAATATATTATATCAGCCAAACATTAACAAGGCATGAACTCAACTACACTTTCATTGAGAAGGCTTGCCTAGCAGTAGTCTTTGCTTCACAAAATTTTTGACACTACATGTTAACTCATATAATCAATCTTGTTTCCAAGATTGATCCACTCAAGTATCTATTAAGCAAGGCTACATTGATAGGAAGGCTAGAAAAATGGGTAATGATTCTGAGTGAATTTGACATCCATTATGTGGATCACAAGGCAATCAAAGGACAAGTTATCGCTGATCAAATAGCTGAAGCACCACTACAAGCAGACCATCCCTTGCACATTGAATTTGTAGATGTTGATGTCTTTACTGCAGAATCCAAACAACCATGGTCCTTATATTTCGATGGTTCTTTCACTCAACATGGATCAGGGGCACGCATACTTTTCGTCACCCCCCAAGGACACACCATTCCTCGATAATATAGGCTAATGTTTCCATGCACTAACAACATAGCCAAATATGAAGCATTAATCACTAGACTTAAATTAGCATTGGGATGGAGGATTACAGAATTACAAGTGTATGGTGACACACAGTTAGTCATTAATCAGATCAATGATGATTATCAGACCAAAGATGACAAACTGTTTCCATATAAAAATATGGTTGACGACTTCAAGAAGTACTTTGTGGACATCAAATTCACACAAATTCTAGGGCTTGATAACAAAGCAACTGATGCCATGGCCATTATTGCATCATTGTTACAACTCCCAGAAAATTAGGCTTGCTATGAATTTCTGGTGGAACAACCATTTGCACCTACTTATGACACCCCTGAAAGCCAAATCATTTTCCACTTGGTGGGATTTGATTCACCTTGGTATGGAAAGATTTATGCCTACCTAAAAGATGGCATCTTACCACCTGATTTATCCTGTAACCAAAAATGAAACTTTATCTGCCAAACCTCTCGCTATACTCTTATCACCGACACCCTTTATTGTCATGGTCTTGATGGTACTCTACTTCGATGTCTTGAACGTGATGAATTTGACAAAGCTTTGCAAGAAGTTCATGGTGGAATTTTTGGTACTCATTCGAGTGGACTAACCTTATCCAAGAAATTGATTAGAATGGGTTACTACTGGCCTACAATGGAGAGGGAATCATTCACTTTTGTGAAAACGTGCTCAAAATGTCAGATTCATGGGAATCTCATTCATGCTCCGGCACAAGAACTTCAATCATTTATGCCAACCTGGCCATTCTCCCAATGGGGTTAGATCTAGTGGGCAAGATTCATCCTTCCTCATCAAACGGGCATAAGTTCATCATCACAGCCACAGAGTATTTTACCAAGTGGATTGAGGCAATACCTCTTACTAAAGTTACTGGCAAACAAATATCATTGTTCATACTCAACTATATTATTTTTTGGTATGGCATTCCCAACTCCATTATTATAGATAATGGACGACCTTTGAAGAATCAGGATGTTGATGAACTTTGTGAGAAATTTCATATTCAACATAGATATTCAACACCTTACTATCCACAAGGGAATGGCCAAGCGGAGGCCTCAAATAAGAGTATACTAAAAAATTTAAAGAAGAAAGTGAATGATTTGGGGAAAGATTGGCATGTTCAACTCAATCCCGCCTTATGGGCCTACAGAACCAGTGTCCACATGCCAATAGGAGCAACGTCGTATGCTCTTGTCTATGGAGCAGAAGCCATACTACCTTTAGAAGTTGAAATACCCTCACTCAAAGTATCACTGAAAGGTCTCACATTAGATGATGACTACAAATTTTTTCGATTACAAGAGCTAGAACTCCTAGATGAAAAGAGACAAAGAGCAGCTAAAATTTTGAAAGCATACCAACAGATGATGTCTCACAGCTATAATCACAAATTAAATCCATGTACCTTTCAGGTGGGTGATATGGCTTTGAAAGAAAATCCACGAAATCAACAAGACTGTGAAAAGAAAGGAAAGTTTGAACCAAATTGGATAGGTCCTTATGTGATTATCGCAGTCTATGGTTCAGAAGCCTATAAGCTATCAACGCTAGAAGGGGACCAATTTGACAAACCCATCAACAACATGCACCTGAAGAAATATTATGTTTAAGTCAGCTATCATCATCCATAAATGTCCTGAAGAAATACAAAAAACCGTCATAGGGTGAAAACCTGGTAACAGGTAGTCTATTGACAAAAAAAAATACAAAACAAAAAATCAAAAAAAAAAGAAATCACAAAAATGCAATAAAAACAGATAGTGGAAATCTGGAAAACAGATGTTATCTGTAACTCTCCATCTATTAGTTCATATTCTGCACTTAGCTTTTCAACCTTCTTTTCCTGCATCATTTTTGGCACCATCTTAAGGCCATAACAACATCATACTGCCATCATTTTCCTAGAGCAATAAATGTTTTACCATGGCTTGATCATTGTATATATTCTTTTTAGCAAGTTGTGTCAATACTAGGGGCAAACATTGACATACTGGGGGCAACCAACTTTTAGGTTTTACCAAAATAGCTAGACAATGACAAAATCCACTCATGCAAACAAACAATTAAATCACATAAACACCTATCCAATCATTGATCCAAAGCACAACAGTTTTCAGCTAAGTACCATATCATGATATAAAATTTGAATAATGTTTGGCATAGCAATACTAAATTTTGAACAATGGTTGTTTAATTTTTAATATCATCTCTCTAGAGCACACTCGATGATGTACTGAACTAGAGTGGTGAGGAAAGAGGATGATTTTTCTTTGTCTACTGTCTTGAGGTTAACTATCCATCTATTGCAAATATGTCACGAGACATGATTTCCAAAGTTTATCATTAATGACAATTCCACATTTGCATCAGAAGGTGGTTATTCTTTGTCTTTTTATGCAAGAAATTCTTAGGTCATCTCGATTCAATTATACCTTGATGCTTGTGTTTACTTGCTATATCAAAAATCATGAAAGTTGTACTCAGGTCATCATTGGTGCTAATTTCCCCTCTAATGCTTGTACATAATTCCAACATTTTAAAATGCTCTATGATGATTCAAGAATGCTAACAAAAGGCTCAACAAATGGTTGGTTTCATTTAGTTGCATTTCATCTCGCTCATTGTACATATTTGCATATTGGATTTGCATCAGAGTTTTGAAAGGCTAACAAAAAAACATCAATGGCTGTCATGTCTCTTTGGACTATTTATGGAGGACATTCAGACATTTGTTTCATCATCACCTTTCATCTTCATTATCATTTCATTAATCATCATCCTTTCATCTAGGTCCTATCATTTCTCATTTATCATTCATTTGCATATCATTTAGATCCTTTATCATATCATATCATTTATCTCTTAGCTATTTCATATCACTTTCATTTTCATATTATCTATCATCTTCAGATCATTAACATCTCACTTATCATTTTCATATTCATTTCATTTCACTTATCACTTATCATCTCATTTATCATTTCATTATCATTCATATTAATTTCATTTCATTTCATTTATCACTTATCATTTCATTATCATCTCACTTATCATTTCATTATCATATCATTTATCATTTCATTAGCGTTCATTTCATTTCACTTATCACTTATCATTGCATTATCATCTCATTTATCATTTCATTATCATTCATTTTATTTCATTTCATTTCACTTATCACTTATCTTTTCATTATCATCTTATTTATCATTTCATTATCGTTCATTTCATTTCACTTATCCCTTATCATTTCATTATCATCTCATTTATCATTTCATTATCGTTTATTTCATTTCACTTATCACTTATCATTTCATTTCATTTTATCATTTCAGTTTGTCATCATTACAAATCATTACATTTTCATCACATATGATTTATCATCTTATACATCTCATTATTATTAATCATTTCACTTCATATCGTTATTCATATCATTTATCATTTGTCACATTACATTCATACCATATCTTTAATCATCCTATCATTTTTTATAACAATTCATATTACAAATTCATGATGCATATCACAACATTCATTTTCCATCATATTATCATTATTTACTTGCATTTAAAAATCCAAAAACAAACATTCCATACATGCATTTTCATATCATTTGCCAAACAACATTTTCATAAAACATATCCAATATCCCATGACATATTTTCATAATCACATCATAATTCATCCACCTGCATGACATCATTAGTACGTATCATCAATCATTTTTCCTTGTCATCATAAACACATCGAATCAAATCATCCTGCATATCATGTTAGTCATAAAATCATTAAAATGCATACCGAAATCCATAACATATAGAAATAAATGCATATCACATAATCATCCAATAAATGCACATCACATCATCAAAAATCATCGTTGATGCATATCATCGCTCATCATAAATAATACAAATGTCCAATGTCCAAGGAAACTGAAAAGTCCAAAGAGAGATACATGGGATATGATAAAAAATCAAATATGCATGCTCCAAAAATGATATACATGTGGGACATACATCTACATCACAACATTATAAACTAGCTGGTCGATGCTCTTGATGGAGCTGGTCTAGAAGAAGGTGGCCTACCACTAGTACCTGCATCTGGATTCCATCGAGGCCCAGTAACCCCCATGCTCTGTGTGGCTATCCGTGACTTGCTCCTGGTCCTACTGCGAGACCATGGGAATGGCTCCCTGTGTTCAGGAGGACACAACTCCTCATATATGACATAATAGTACTCTGACTCCCTCGCCATCTCCATGCCCTCTGCAATAGCCTCTCACAAGGATGCACTCTCTACAGTGCCCATAAGTCTCTGAGCAACACCCTCGGCCTCCAATGCCCTATGTTTCAGTGCATCCCTCTTTGTAACCAACTGGGTTATTTGTGGGTCTGGGGCAGGCTGAGATACCTCTATCTATGCCTATACCTGTGACTGTGCAAGTTGTGCCTATAACTGTGCTATCAAACTCTACGCCTAACCTAGCTGACCCTGAATAGTCTGCACTTGGGCCTGCAACATGTCTATATTTGCCTACTATGAAGAGGAGGAAACCCTGAGAATAGTCTGTGGTCTGCCACCAGATCTAGGCCTCCATACAATCTGAGTACTGCCTAGGCTATCTAACCTCTGCCTCACTGTCCTCTCCTCCTCCCCTCCACCATCTCTCCCATCATCCCCATCATCTGAACTATCCTCATCTCTCTCTCTCTCCTACTCATCTCTACCTCTCTCCTCCTCATCTCTATCCCCCTCCTCATCTTTTCTCTCCTCCTCCTCCTCCTCTCCTCCACCCACCGGCTACTCTCCGCCAACTACATCCTCTTGTCTCTCCACCCCTGGCTGTTGTGCTGCTGCAATGGGCCCTGGCTCATTTGGACATGTAAATCATGGGAATCAATGATTATGGAAATACTCTAAGTAATCATCTGACATACTTGCATCTATCACCTATGGCATGTATTCCCATCCCTCCAGTTGTAAGCTAGAGTACTTTATATATGCCACCTAGTATGTCATACATCATCCCCATCCAGGATCATCCTTGTGCTGCCCATAGTGAGAAAAACCCTGTGGCATCCCTTGCATGTATCTGTACTATCTCTGAACCCGCAAGGCCAAAAATATCTCAATAATTTACGGGGTCTGTCCTATTAGATATCGAGGCATACAAACAAATGGCATCTCCAAATGATCCATGCCCAAGGGCTCACAATCTGTATACAACCTCCATATAACTAAATCCACATCATCTAACATGCGCCGCTAGTACTCCAACTTTCCCAGCTTGGGCTGGACAAGTGCACTTGAATGTGCATATACATACGGCCTACCTGGTGGCCTAGCCTTGGCACACGCTGGTCTCATAATTGCAATATGCTCCCATGCCCAGATCTGGAGCAGAGTCACACCATTGGCCAAACTAGTCGATCCTTAGTATACCACCTGATGTAGATCATGATACAAATGAGCCAATATGCAGCTCCCCCAGGCATACCTCTGTGGCTGAGTCACCATCCACTCTAGCATCCCACCCCAACCAACTGAAAATCCCTTCGACCAATGGTCTGGTCCAAGGAAGCCTCCAATGAATGCACCCAACACAACAACTAAGGATGAATATCTACTGAAATCTTCCCATGACACCCAATATCCTGCTATCGACCCATCACCACATATCCTCCTCATTGCCTCAATCCCTCCTATCTCCTTGTGGTCATAAACCACAAGGGCACCTACCACAAGAATCCCTAGAATCTTGTACACATCCTCAGGTGTCACGGTCATCTCACCAATCAGAAAATGAAAGGTTTTATGATCGGAGTGCCACCTCTCTACCAATGCAGTCAACAGTCCCATGTTGACTCGAATTCCTCGTAGGATAGTCAACAAAGATCCCAACCCACAGTCAACTATCCATTGTATCTCTACTGGAGTCAACTCTCCTACCCAATCCCAACATATCGAGAAACACTCTCTAATCTGGAGGTTGTTGAAAACCTCCTATTTTTTTGGTCATCACAAGGACAATTAATCAAACTCATACCAATGACTCATATCATGTGCTCTATCTATCACGTGAACCAAATCAGAGACCCATATCAAATTAATCAATGAATCATATCAACGCATCATATCAGTGACCCATATCATGCAATCACGGTTGCATCTATCTATCCGAATATAAAATCAATCTACTCTATCATCATTATACAATTTCTTTTTCTTTTTTAGGAAAGTAAATTTATCAACAATCCAATCATTTATTTCCACTATTTGGTTTCTATCATAGAAAGCAAATTTATCAGACATTTACTCTTTGTTTTTTATTCATGAAAAGAAAATTTATCAGACAATCAATCAATATACTCTTTGTTTTTTCATTTCTGTGAAACAAAGTTATTAGCTATCTACTTTTTGTTTTCTATCCGGGGAAGCAAATTTATCAGTTAATCATCAGATTTTCTATCATTTTTATCCATATCAGCATGATGGCAAGCTAATTTATCTATCTATTGACCAAGGAAGCAAGGTATACACCATCATTTTTCACACTCGCATTCTACAAAAAAAATTCCTCGATGCACTAATCTGTGCCTTTGATGCGCTGAAACTCGAAAGTGCTACAGTTTACCTCAAAAGCGCTAAAACTAACTATACGCACTTTTGCACCCTAAAAGCACTAGAGTTTTTCCTATAAGCACTAAAACCCTATATGCGCTAAGGTACCCCACGGATGCGCTATTTTATCATCTAGACACGCTAAAACCTGAAAGCGCTACTTCATAGCCTATATGCGCTAATCCACCTCTATTGCGGCCAATCCCTATATGTGTGACTATGTGCCCTAGATGCGCTAAAATTTTCTAGCCGAACTTACCCCTATAAGCGCTAATCTATACTTCTTGTGCGCTAGAAACCCTAATTTTACCCTCCACCTATATGCGCTAAAGAACATCCTATATGCGCTACATAAAATTTTGAATGTGCTAAAACAGGTAGCCGAATGCGCTAAAACTTTATTTTTTTCCCTAAATCTGCACGAAAATGCTTAAAAATTGCTCAAAAACACAAAAAATTTGACTCATAAAGGGTTCAATCGACTCACCGGTGGTCCATACGTGGCTGGTCTCTAGTATCGCCTGGCCCACTCGAATCTATTCTTGTGAAATGGAATCTGCATCTCGCCAAGTCACTATCAGAGCATAATAATCACTATAGTAAAAGGGTGAAAATGACTTTCACTTTTACCCCTTTTACCTTATATGGGTAAATTAAGGAGGTTTTTGGTGGCATTTACTTTATTTTTTACCTAGGGAATCTTTTACACCACTTATCGGGAGCTAAATCACTGAATCGCCAGCAGAATGTCATCCTCCAATCAAGTTTTTTTATCACATTTTTCAAAGCTCATATCTTTATTCGTGATTTACCTCCCAAGGGGGCATCATCAGCATCAGCATCAAAAACATATCATGGGAAAAAAATTTATTTTCTTCAAAACAATGCGTTTCACACATCACTTCAAAGAGGGGCAAAATGTATGTGCATAAAATTGGTCATGTCTAACTAATCCTGACATTTAATTAAATAATTATTATTTAATTAATTTCTCTAAAGTCTTCTACATGTAATTAAATTTAATTAATTTTATTTTATGGTTCATTCATTTTTCCCACCATAATTGAAAAAAAAAAATTATTTTATTATTTCACGTGTCTACTTGATTAAATTAAATAAATACATTTTATTTATTTAAATTAATTATCATCTTTTGAATTTAATTAAATCTTTTGTTTTAATTAAATTTAAATATTTATTTTCTTCTATTTAAGACTTTCTTCTAGTTAATTAAATACTTTATTTAATTAATTTCATACACATATCATTTCCTCAAATTTAATTAAATATTTTATTTAATTAAAGATCTTCTGCTTTCTTCAAATCATGATTAAATATTTCATTTAATTATGAAATCTTCTGATTTCCTCAAAATCTTAATTAAATGTTTATTTAATTAGGAAAAAATCTACATGCATCCATAAATAAATAATTGAATTTGATCATTCATTATTTATCTTCTCAATATCTTTCCATTATCTTCTAAAAAGATGATTTTTTATCATCTCCTCTTATCTCTTCCATGAAAATGGAAAAATCCTCCTTTATTCGTTTTCTTCTATTTTTCTCTCCAGTCTCATCCATCTTCGACTGTTTGATCTGTCAGGAATTATCATAGCCATTGATCAAACTCAGCCAATCAAAATCCTCGAAAAACTCTATAAATACATGTGTGAATCCAAGCATTGGTTACATATACACACACACGCAATTACGCTTATACACTTGCATCTTTAGCATTCTAGCAATAATCATATCTTAGCAATAATCTTATCATAGCATAGTATGATCTTGCATTTTAGTATAATATGCATTTTAGTTTAAATCTCATTCTCTAGTAGTCCATTTCATTGAGCTTGGCATACTAAATTTTAGAGAAACTTGAATCAATGAAATGCTGGAGATAGGGAGCAATAAAATGACTTTAAAGGAGATGCAATAAGAGTTTGTTTATTTTTCTTTAAGCTTCTTTGATATAAAGTTTTATTGAATGTGTTTTGAATTCTTTATGATAGGCATATTTTCATACACACAGTTGGTGACCAGACTTAGGGAAGTCGGTCATCACCACCTATTGTGTTTCTTCCATGGGTTCTACCTTGTCTTGTGGTCAGGCTTCTCTCAAATCAAGTCCCATGTCATACATGTTGTAATCATCCAATAGCATCTCTCCTTGTGGTTTGGCAATGTTCAAGTAAATGGTGGCGAAGTTTGGTGTTTCCTATGATTCATTGTAAACAGTATACACCTTCAGCTCTTCCAGCTTCTTATCATCCTTAGGCCTTTTCTTTTGCATTCTAAGAGCCCATGCTTCCTTTGTAGCACCACCATGTGCTATGAATTGGGTTGGAGAAAGGTGCATTGGGAGGCACGGCGAAAGGGAATGTAAGGGTGGTGGCCTAGGCCATTTTCCTCTTAGGGAGATTGACATTCTATGGGCAGAAATTGGGAATTTCCAAAGTTCAATCTATGAACCGGTGGGAGGGCTCATTGAATTTTTTGGAGATGGATTACTCATTGTAGAGTTTTTTTGTTGGGAAGACTAGGTTGGACCTAAGGCAATTATAGCAATAGGGGTACCAATGGCGACTGAGTTTGTAGAAAGTGTAGAAGATGTGAATTCTGTAGCAGCGAAGGGTGTAAGGGTCCATGGAGGGGTCAACATAAATGGTCTCATATGAGAGAACTATGAGAAACCTCCCATGACCATTGCGGTAGAGGTGGCAAAGGAAGGGTTTATATTTGTAGTGATGGGTGTCACACAGTTAGCAGGGGCTATTAGAGATTGAAAAGTAAGTGAAGGGGTGAATATTACCCGCTGACTAGATGATTGTGGCTCTTGGCTTGCCACAGCCTCCTCGCTTTCTTCGATCTCCTAGCTTTTTATGAGCACTTGGCTTGCAACGGGTTCTTGTGAACTTTCCCCAACAATTGCTTATGTACGTTTCCATTTAGCGGGCAATGTGTCCTCCACCTCTACAATTTCTAACTACTACTAAGTCATTCTTGTTCTTGTGGCAGTCTAGGTAAGTGTCTGTGAAGCTCTTGATAGGTTCAACCGTACATTTGAAACAACCTGACTAGGCTGCTCTGTTGGCTTTCTCTTTTGCTGAGTGGAGGCTGACGACACCTCTGATTCTTGTTCCTTGCATCATAAAAAAATGGACCCTTGTCATTTTCATGGTCTTTTAGGAATTGCTTCATGTTGTTTGATCTATTTTGCTTTGATTTAATTATGTAATGTGGCTTGAACATGCATATTCATGTACTAAAATTCAAATAATGATGTCTTGTGAAGGTGTTGTGAAGTGTTGTAAAACATTTCTACACTCTTCTAGACTCTATTCATTATAATTCACCTAAAAAGACCTTTTCATCACGAATCAGGTCCTATTTTGAAGTGTTGTAAAGTCTTGTAACAAGATTTCATGCTTTATTTGACCCCTTTATGCCCTTATAAGCTTTAATTAAGTGCATTTTCGAATGTAAACCCAACAAACAACAATAAATGCAAGATAATTCCCAACACCCATTTTTAGATCCTAGGTGGATCCATTGTCGTGAGTGGCAAATGAGTCCCCCTTAGCTCCAAATTCAAAATATTTTAAATTTCCTTTTGGGTTTTTATTCAAAATCACTTGATGTCGTCCTGTGATGAGGTATTAATGGGTTACTAAGGCACAAGAATATATAAATAAGTTCTTTTACATCCATTTCAACCCCCATTCATTAAGTTCTCTTATTCACCTATTCACTCAAGCATTCAAGCACTTTACAACATCAAATCAAGCATAAATCAAGCACTTTGGAGCATCCATTGACTTATCTTCACATTTTATTCAACAAGGGTTTGGTAAGTTGATAGAATTTGCATGTTATCTTTTTATCATTCTCTTTCATTTCAATATTTCATTAAGGGTTTGATTACCAAAGTGGGGTTTTACCAAGGCAAACCCCTATATGCTAACCCTTAACCATTTTTCCCCTCTTTCATGTGTTTTAATAGACCTTTATATGCATATTTTACAAGAATTTAGGTGTTGAAGAGTGGTCAACAAGTCAACTAGGTGCTTCAAGTCAAATCAACCATATTTCAAGCTTTGAGAAGGTATTTTGTTTGTTTCCTGTAGAATTGACTTCGGCAACTCAAAAAGCAGACATCCTCAAATCTGGTGTTGTAGAGTTGTCTCTTGATTTCTCAAAATTTTGGGAGTGGACCGATTCGCCACCAGTGGTGAATGAGTCCCACCTTAAGGCTAAAAATCTATGTTCTGTTAGATTCCAAATCCTGACACTTAGAAAGTTATCCCCAACAATTTTTATCAAAAGCAGGACTAATTAGCCACCTTGGGCGAATGAGTCCCACTAGTGATTTTCTATGATTTCAAATAGCATTCAAAAGATTCTAGTTTCTCCAATTTCTGCCCAAGTGCACTTTGATTCAACCTCTTTCCATTATGTTTTGCAATTATTCATTCATAGTTCATTATTTGCAAACATCATTGTGTTTTCCAACATTACATAAATCATAGGTTTTGCATACATAATCAGTCATTTAGATCACTTAATTTCACTTCTTTCAATACATTTAGCTTAAACAACATCATACATAACATAATTTGAATGAACCCTTTAGCTTTTTTGGCCCTACTTTATCCTTTTAGGTGAAAAAACCCTAGAAGAGTTACGGAGTCTTGTGGGGAGCCAAAAATCCACGGTTCACTCCTTTCCTTTCCTAGTAGGCTTTCCAGACTCATCAAAGTCATCATTCTTTCCACGCTCATGTTGAAATCTATGTGTCTCATTCCACAATCTGTCAAACTCATCATCCAACGCCACATTTCCATAAGCGGCCTCGGGTTTGTTGGTCTCTTGGCGGTATACCCAAAATCTTTTGATTTTCTCTTCGCTCCAACCTTCTGTTCTTAACAAATTGTTCCAAAGACCGGTTCCTATTTTTCACTTCTCATCATACACCACTATGGGGAAGTAGAACTTGTGCCATGGTGGCCTACTGTCCTCAGTAGGAATGTGGATCAAATCAACTAGTAGATCATTCAAATCTTTCAGCGGGTTCCTCCTCTTTTCCCAGTAAGGCCATGGGTTGTGTGTTTCCTTAACAAATTGACTTGGTACGTTATTTTTGGGGTTGTAATCCCAGTTATCGCAAATCATTACCAACCCCAGATGATCCAACTTATCTTCTAGCAGCTCGTGTGTCTGTTTCTTGTTCATGACCATTGTCTTGAAGGTTTACGGGCAGCTGAAGAATCCTCTCTTATTGGCCTTCCCTCTAAAAAATTTGTAGTCAATAAGGGATACTTGCTGGAACATTTCGAGGGCTAGCACCTGGTTCATACATGCTGGAAGTGAAATGGTTCTCTGGTGAAACAACATAGTCAGATGAAAGCAAAATCCATTCCAAGAAACTGGTCACTTTTTGAAGTGAAGTTTTGCATATATGTAGCCTTCTCCTTGGTGAGCTGGTCAAAACCATCATCCCCTTTCAAATATTGCAAGATTAGAGTTAAGAAATCATCTGAAAATGCATAATAGTCATAGGTAGCGAAGAGGAGAGGAGTCCATATAGAAATTGGCTTTCTTTTGCCCGACCCATCAAAAATAGACAACTTTATATATTTCTTAAAGAAATCAGGGTTCTGGTGCAAAAACATGCGGACAAGGAAGGAAGGAAACCTGAACCTCCATTGCATTGGGAAATCTTTGATTTTCCCTAGCATCTCATCAACAAGGTATTCTCCCAAATCATACCAAAAAAAGAAATGTTGCTTGTGGTACTAAAACCCTGGACCAACCTAAAATTCGTGCACATCCTTGTCAGAGTCCAGACCACAAACAAATGCCAACATTGAGAATGCATCCTACATGTCCGCAAAGAAGGTCATGAGCGGTGTCAAAATATTTGGTGGCTTTTCATGATCTTCCGTAGGCCTTTTGGTTTCTTTGTTGTAAAATTACTGAGCCTTTTTCATGCCTCTCCCTTTGCTAGGTTGAACGAATCTACCTCTTCTGGTTTGGAGTCAAGGTTAGGGATACATAGCATATTCTAGATAGCTTCTAGGTAAATGTTGATCTTTAATGTCCAGCCCTCAATGGTGTTGGTGTGTGGGTTGAAATGTTCAATGGCTGCATCGACCAGTTCTGGGAAATAGTGAACAAAAGGGACCATATACTATGGGAGCCCGTTGTACCATAGCTTCTGTGACAATGACTTCGGGCTAGTGGAAATCTTAATTCTTTCACAGGCTGCCTCCCTTACATTCTTGGGTTTTTTTGCAAGGATGGGATCATGAATATTATCCCAGTCCTCCTTGATTTGGCTATGATCCCTATAATTTTTGGGCTTCTCCAAGAACTCATGTATTTACCCACTCTGGCTTCTCTGGTATACTAGGCGAAGTGTAAGAAACATTTTCAAAGATGTAGATGGTTGATTCTCTATGCATATCATCAAACAAGCTCTACGTTTTTTCTCCCTAGGCCTCTACTTGTGCTTCTTTTAGAGAACTCTTCCATTTCCTATTTTGCTAGAGATTTTTGCTTAACACAAACTTTCTGCAATTTACCTTGGCTCTAGTTGCACTTAAAATTTCTTTTGCTCTAGGCAGAATTTTTTGAAAAGCATTCACAATACAAAAAACTTTGCATGCAGCACTTAGCTATTTCCTTCTTTGGGTGGACAACAGTGCTCACCTACTTGCATTAAATTCAGCATGTACTGCCAGTTATTTGCTCATGCAAAGTGAATTACTTGCCACTTTAAAATGACAAGAATTCATAATGACCCTTGGCAATGATGTACTCTGGCATGATTTTCTTAGAACTTGATCTGACAATTTGAAGGAAGCTTAGGCATCGTATGTTGTGGCAATTAATATCCCATACGGAATGATTAAGCCAAAATATGTAATAAGTCCCTGAAAAGATATGCATTCTTTTTTGGAGTTTGAGAAGCACCTTTAGAATGACACTTTAGGATTCAGTCGTATGGACTACCACTAGTGACTACCACCAGCTTATGCTAATTAATTAGCTCATACTAATCCTTGCACATAGCAAATTGTACCTGTAGATGCAACTGGGTGGGAAATTTGAGCGAGCTTTGGTGAAAATTTTGAGATGGTACTTGATTAACCTCATGCTTATGGTATGAAAATTACAACATTTATCCTAGCCATTTCTATAAATAGGCACTTAGGTAATAGTGAAAAACACACTTAGCAATTTTTAGTAGAGTTGGTAAAAGGTGATTGGCTTAGCATTCGGTGTTTAGCACTCGCGTAGAATTTGCATAGGCTAGACTTAGGATTTTTGTGTGAAGCTAGTATTAAGATAGTTGCAGAGATTTCCACCATGAATAACCCAATTAGGCTAGTCTCTCATGAATTCCAAATGGCTTTTCTGGGTGATATTTCAACTAGGTGTGTCAAATGGATGACCAAGAATAAGCATTCTCTAGCCGTCATAGTGATAAAATGGGTTCTGGGGAGGGATTGCCTTGAATATGAGGATAGGTATAGATTTAACACTAATGTGTGCTCTCACTTTGTAGCATCAATGCTCAACATCCAGATTCCCAAGCTATTCATTCTTCGCCTAGTAAAAGAGATCTTCCCAAAGAAATACCTGAAAGGCCTCAAAGAGGTGGTGGCGAATGCTACATTTGGTGGAGGTATTCCAACTACAAGTGACCTCCACAAGTTCATTGAAAAAGATGTGGTCATACCATGGTTGCAATTTCTAAGCGATTTCTGACTCCAGTCGTAGGAAGAACATCGACAAAGGGTTACCCGTGCTTGTCACTTCCTAGATTCTACTTGTACAATGTGGTGTTAGTTTATGATATCAACTGGTACACGAACTTCAGGAACCTAGTGTTCCCTCTACCACTTGCTATTGCTCCCTTGGAAGTTGTTGTTGTTGGTGCCCCTGTCGTTGAAGAAATTGTGGATGTTGTTGTCGATGCCTCCATTGCTAATGCACATGCCATGGACTAAAAATTTTCCTTAATGTTTCAAAAACCAAAGCTTGTTAGTCTATTTTTTGTATATATGCCTGGAAAAGGCCTTACAATAGCCATATAAAGAAGATACAGAAAATATATATAGATATATACTTTAAAAGTGTGGCTTTTGAGCCATTTTGATATTGTATTTAGTAAATTATATAAATATAATGAAATATAGTTTATGTTAAAGTCTTTGTCTCCTTTTCTTGTCGTTTTGCAATGAGGGCTCTCCTTTTATGTTCCTAAATATATGTTTTTACTTCAATTTTGCATGTTAGTGTTGATTTTTTTTGCAATTTTCAGACAAAAAATTGTTTTCCCCTCCCTTTGCACTAATGGGTTACTTGTTCCACTTCTCGAACCAAAGAAATAATTAAAAGACCAGCCAAAAAAATGAAAGGGAAAGAAAAAAAAAAAAGAAAAACACACTATCAACATACTTACATGGTAGGATAGCACAAGCTTAATTGAATAATTTTAGATAAATCCCATTGACCAAAATTCCCAGCACTTCTTGCTCCATATTTTATAACTCGAATGTGTTGTGTTCTTTGTATTGAATTATTTTGAATGGGCCTTCCTAGAGGTTGTCAAACTTCGGGCATGTTGGTCAGGCTTTGCAGCCCTTTCATTAAACTTTAGCACTAGGTCCCCGCACTTCAGACCTTGATCAGACACTTTCTTGTCAAACCAGTTTTTAACCACCAGTTGGCAGTTAGTCATGGCTATTAAGGACTTTTCTCTCTTTTCTTGTACTTCCAACAACTCAGCTAGCCGAACCTCCATGGCATTGTTTTTCTCTACCTTGAGAGATTTGAGAAATTGCAGTGCCAAAATCTCCATGGAGATAGGCAATAGGGCTTCTTTTCCATATACTAACTCATACGATAAGGTCTTGAGGACTTTCTTAGGAGTTATGCGGTCTTCCCAAAGTGTCACTTGAATTTTTTCATGCCATTCCTTTTGGTGCTCTAAACTGATTCTTTTGATGAGTCAGACTAAATTCTTGTTCATCGACTCGGCTAGGCCGTTCCCTTGTGGGTAGTAGTTTGATGAAATTTTTAGGAAAATCCCATGTGAAATCATGAATTGACATACCTTAGAGCCTAGGAAAGCCCAAGCATTGTTAGAGATGATGGTTTTAGGTGGGTCGAATCTTGTCACCAGTTCCTCAAGCAAGTCCACTATCTCTATCTCCATTGCATTTTTTAGCGGCATGGTTTCGATCCACCTAGTGAAGTAGTTTGTGGTCATTAGAATCCACTTGTGTCTAAAATTGGGGCAGGATTGATCATTCAAATGAATTCAAGGCCCCATTGTGAAAATGGCTCATCAACCACTATCAAATTAAGAGGCATCACAAAAAAAATTTCTTCTTCTGGCAAAGAATTGACATTCTTTGCAAGCTTTAACCAATGAATAGGATTCATTGAATAGCGTCGGCCAAAAGTACCTAATGCACATGATTTTGATGGCAGTGGTCTTAGCAAATAATTTTCCACCCGCGGCGCTACTATGAAAAGTGTCAAGGATTCCTTTTGCTTTCTCTATGGTGACACACCACAATAGAATGTCGTTGAAGTTCCTTTTGAGCAGGATCCCTTCGATGAGCACATATCTGCTATTCTGCATGCGGTAGAATATTTTTTTCTAAGAAGGCCTAGCGGACATTTTTCAGTATGCATAAATCTCACTCTTTCCACCAATCAACAGCCTTCAGACTCTGATTCATTCATCAAAACTAGCTCTAGTTGCTCTTCTTTGCTGGCCATTTCTTCATTGTGTGCCAGATATTCACATAGTCCTCCTCCTCATACAGTCTTTGTAGGCTTGACCTCAATGTCGTACTCAAGGATCTTGGTGATCCAATTGGCCCTTTTTTCGGTGATTTCTCCTACCATGATGTATTCACACACACTTAAATGTGCGACATAAATGATCACCTTATTGCAAGAGATTAGGTGTCAGAACTTCTTGAGTCCCTTTACTATTGTAAATGCTTGCCTCTTGATGAACTTGTAATTCATCTCATATTCCTTCAAGGTCCAAGAGTGGAATGCTATTGGGTGTTCTCCCTTGCCTTCATCATCTTTCTAAGTTAAGACAGTAGCAATGCTTGACTTGCTACTGAATACATACATTATGAAGTCCTTTAATAAGTCTAGATTGACCAGCATAGGAGCTGAAGAAATAGCATCCTTAACCTTCTCAAATACTTCTCTAGCTTCTTTAGTCCATTTGAATGATTGGTCCTTGTTCAGCATCAGAGTGATTGGTCTGATTATCCCTAAAAAATCTAAAATAAATTTTCTTACAAAGTTAACCTTTCCCAAGAAAGACCGGATTCCTTTCTTGTTGACCAAGAGGGGAAGCTCTTTGATTGCTTTCACCCACTCGGGATCAATTAAAATTTCTTATTTGGACACTATGTGTCCCAATAGCTTGCTTTGCGGCACTCCGAAAACACATTTTTTTGGGTTCAGGGATACCTCGAACTCCTGGAATTTTTTGAAAACCATCTCAAGGTGATCGAAATGATTATCCATGGCCTGCTGGAAGGTGGCTCCTACATTCGAGAGGTTGAATTACATCTTAGCGTACGCAAACATTCTCCACTTGGTTGTAAAAGTCATTTTATGTTGGTCTTCCTCTTTTACATGGATCTAATTGTAACCAAAGAATCCATCTAGCAGAGAAAACATTTTTGAACCTGCCACTATCTGCAGGATTGACTCCATAAAAGGTAGTAGGTAGTGGTCTTTTAGGGATGCTTTGTTTAGGTCCCAAAAGTCAACACAGAGGTAGATATCTCCATTCTTCATTTAGATTGGGACTAGGTTGGATACCCATGTGCTATGTTTGATTGAGAAGACAATCCATGATTGGATTAGCTTCGTTAGCTCTTGCGCCATTAGTGTTTCAATCTTGGGATTCACTAGCCTCTCTTTTTGGAAGACTAGTTTTATGCCTTCTTCCAGCTCTATTATATGTTGGATGATATCGGGATCATATCCCCTAAGGTCATCATATGACCAAGCCACCACTCCATATTTTTCACAAAATTCGATGAGCCTTTCTTTATCATGGTGTGGGACATCCTTCCTGAGTTTGAGCTTTCTCCCGTCTTTGACCTAAAGGTCAACATAGTTGCTCTCATCCACTACAAACTTCCTCTTATCATTCCTTGCATCATCATAGTCAAAAAGGTTTTTGAGAGTGACCAGTCCCTTCAGAAGCTTGTTGTATTTCAACTGGATGATTTGACCATCATAGGCCTCAGCGATCTTCAGTTGGAGCTGGTTGGAAAACTCGTCTGACTACTAGATGAATGAGACAATGTGTTCATCACTATCAAACACTTGCCAACTTTGATAATTTTCTATAATTTTCAGTCAGACTATGACTCATACAGAGTGTTTATTGTGAATGGAGTCAGTGGCAGGGTCAAACTGGGATCTGATTGCTACCATGTGGTTCGCATAATTATTTTGTTCTCAAGGCACCGTCTAGATGTGGAAGGCTTCAAAGCCCTCAATCAGGTACCAAAATTGATGTCTATAGCATTGCATACAAGCATTCTTCACAACAGAGATTCCCCAAACTTAATTGACTACTAGTTTGGAATCTCCGAACACCATCAATTGCTTGATGCCCATTCACTCCACAAGGCTTAAACCTTTCACTAGACCTTTGTATTCAGCCTCATTGTTCAAACAAGTGAACTAGAAGTGGAAAGACCTCAATGTATTTTCATTTTGTGGGGATATTAAATATATCCCAACTCCTGCAACAACCTTGCATCTCAGTTCATCAAAATGCAGTGTCCATAGTTCTGAAGCTTGATTACTTTCGGATTCCTTTGTGACTTTCGAAAGAACTTGATCTTCATCATAAATGACATACGTACCCAACCCGATAGCATGATAGTTTCTAAAAGGATCAATGTCTATGTATCCACTCAAGAGAGCTTCCTCTGAATCGGTCAGATTCTCGGTCACCTTTTCATCCTCTAGCAGCTCAACACAATAAATTTCTTACTTGGTGATAGAGGTATGAGCGGCCTCAAATTTGATCATAGCTTCATCGGCCACATGTTATGAATGTAGAGCTTCAGATACTATCTTCATTTTCACACCACACTTGGTCCTAAGGATCATGTGCGACCAATCCAAGGAAAGGTATCTGTCTACTTTTGAAGTGAATTCTCGAGATAGACAAAGGCCAAACATGGGAGGGACATCAATGATCACAGTATCTTGCCATACTATGACGCTAGGGTAGGTGAATGGAGTCAAGGGAAGGTCCTTGATGAGGCCTATAGTTTTGTCCTTGTTGAATCCATCAAGTTGCATAACCCCTCTCTTTAAAAGTTCATAGCTAAGCCCTAAAGCTTTAGCTATCTGTTTTGGCATAACTATAGTCCTGGGGCCTGAGTCAATAATGGCATTGTGTAATAACTTCTCTCCCACAATGAGAGTTAGCAAGAAGGGCTTAGGCTTTGACTTCTCTTTGACCTCGGTAGAGGCTTCCTCTGCACTGTTTTTGGGGACTTTGGTAGGGGGTAGTAGTTCAACATCCTTTCCTTTGAATGATTCCTCTATCGGTTCAATAACCAGGTTCTCCCTAAGAGCCTTTTGTAGCAATGTCTTCTACTCTGGAATAGCTAAGATATCTCATAGAGACACATTAGTAGATGATTTTTTCAATTGTTCCACCACATTGAAGGGTGGTGGATTTGGAAGCTTCTACTCCTTAGCTTTGGTTATAACAATTTCCCTTCAGAGCAGACCTTGTGGAACCACTGTGGAAGTACTGGGTAGCTAATTAGAAGCACCTTTGGGCTGCGAACTGACTAGTTGTAGGATGACTAGTTCGCCTATGAATCTCCTCTATGAGCAAGTATTGTAATTAGATTATACTTGTAGTACTTTCGATGTGGATGCATCATTTGCGAATAGTGCCTCTTCTTACATCCATGAGAAGATCACGTGATTGGGAGAAATATTTGTTTCTTGCTCCAAAGACATCCCTTGCATTTGAGCGATAAGCACCACATTTTCCATTTGCAGAGAGGTATATACATAACCTCCTTGGTCTGATGTTGTGCCTTGGTTGCACTATTTTGTCACCTTTTGTTGTAGATTGTCATGTGGGTAGTTTCGAGGCATATGTGAGTCACCGCAAGGGAAACACTAGTGGTTGGTGTTGTTGATTAAATTGTTTTGCCCTGCAGTTAGCTCTTGGCTCAAGCTTGGGTTAGCACTTTGCAGTGAAGAAGGCACCGAGACTATTTGATTAGTTGTTTGTGCTTGTGGATTTGTGCAAGTAGCTCCTTGGAACTGGTTTTGTTGGTAAGAGGACCTTCTGCCCTGATAATTCTGATAGTTTGGCTTCAGAAGTGTGGCCTAGTTTTGCTTGATGACAGTTATTTCATTGGCAATGGTCCATAACATTTCCTTGAGCTTGGTCATTTATTCATTTGAAGAGCCAGATGTAGAAGCAATGTTCTATGGTGAATTCGGATATGTGTACATTGATTGGGGAGGTGTGGATGCACTAGTAGATGCTACTTCTAGAGTAGGAACTGATACTTCAGGGAATATAGGCATGGTGGGATGAGGTGGCGACTTCTCAACATCTATCAGATTATTCTCTGCTTTGACTGCGATGCTATATGCATCCAGTAGTGTCATTCTGCCAAGAGACTGGATCATCACCGAAATATTAGGGTTGATATATTTTAAGTAGAACATGAACATCAGCTTGGCCGACAAGCAGATAGTAGCTTGGATTCTCTTCCAAGTTACATGGAACTAGGCATTGAAGTTAGTCATGGCTTCATGTGGGGCCCACTTTATGATTTCCAACTGATGATATTGTGAAGACCTTCATCGTTAGAAAACCTTTCTTAGAAGGGGTCTCCAAGCTGATCCTAGGTACCAATAGTATTAGCTTGCAGAGTGTGGTACCAATCTAACACCTTCCCCCTAAAAGAGGTTACAAGTAGTCTTCACGCCACATTTTGTACAGTGATTCCATGCACCCAAAAAACATTAGCCACATCTTGTACATGTTCGAAGGGTGTAGTTGAGCCATCTTCAGTGAACTTAGGTATAGCTTTTAAAGCAAAGACCGGGATAAGGGTCCAAATGGTAGGCGCTACTAGCGCTATGAGAGGACTTTCGATGTCCCATGCCACATAATTTCTATTAGCAGTGGGCAACATGGCTAGCAGAAGGAGCAAAGGATGAGGAACATTCACTAATTGGGTTGTGACTTGTATTGTCCCTAGTGATGGTACTAAGAAACCAGGATTATTTTTTGTTTGGGACCTAGTAAAAGGTTGATGGCTCATACACCCTCATTGAATTTAGATTCATTTAAGTAAGTCCCACCAGGCGTGCCAAGAAAAAGAAAACTGTTGATGCCAAAAAATGGCAAGGTAACATCCCTTTATGGGAAACTCAGTTAATGGGGGTACCAATTATGCTAAATTGAGTGACCTCCATATTTTTAAAGAAGTCGGCTTCTTCTATAATTGGGGTTTTGGAATGGGAAAAGGAAATAGATATAAAAAAATAAGGATCTAACTAAGGCAATGCACCAAGAAGTGGATATAGGCATGGTAAATCAATCTTTTTGGATTTGATTTAAGGGCCCGATCAACAATCTTCTATGTCCTAGAATGATAGAATTTAAAGATAGAATCCTAAATAATTCATGCAATGACAAAATAATTTTCATGTACATTCACTAAAAGGAGGAGTCAAATACATGATCTAAACTAGCAAACTTGCATTAAAATTATGGAATATTTGCAAATGAACCATTCAAAACAATAATGGCATAGTATAAATATTATCAAATAGCTTAAGAAAATAGAAAGGCTGAATAAGGGAATAGTCTGTGAGTTTTTTTTGTAATAATCTAAAAATAGTAGAAAGGCCTGGTGTCTTTTCTAAAAATTTTGTATCTTCTCCAAACTATTTTCTGAGGCAAGAAGTAGCATATATAGCCAGCAATCCACTGCTTGGTGAGATTGTAACAGAAAAGATTTTGTATCTTGAGAAATGATTTCCCTCGATCATTGTAAAAGAAAATATTTAGGCTATAGCATGTAGTCACTCTCCAGCCAGATGAATCCCCTGTGAATGATGGCAGTGGTCCTGGCATACCCCATAAAAACAAGTGTCACTTCCTAGTGGAGGCAGTTAGAACACATCGTAGCATACCGCAGCTTGGCGTTCACTCCACTCTTTCCCTTGATGAAGATTCACCGAAGGGAAACATGGCAGCATTTCACAACACATGGTTCATTCCTTCCTTTCTTCATTGAAATCTTGCACTGGGAAGACACGTGGAAGCATTCCTTTCTTATCGACATCGACTGTGGGGTCTGCAAAAGTAAATGCGGGTGTTGGCTATGTGGCATGCGAGCGGAGCCCGACTCAAAAGTGAAGGGAAGTAGCCTTTGAACACCCACCAAGTTGACTTGTGGAAGGATGGCAAGGGCTAGTTGAAAAGCGAAGGGAAGAATTCCTTTGGAAAGTGTTGATTAGACACATGGCGGAAGTTGGTGGTGTTCATCAAAAGGGGCCGATGATCAAAAGTTGAGGCATGGGTCAGTACTCAGCAAAATTGAAACTCGAAGGGAACTTGATTAATTTCATATTCACGATAAAAAAAGTGCTATCAATATTTCAAAGAACATAATAATGCATTCAAGAACAAAACATATCTCTATCTGTAGCGTTTTCTAAGAGAGAAGGTTGCAGAGAATGAGGTGAAGTTGGAGTATGTTCCTACAAAGGATCAAGTTGTAGATATATTTACCAAGGCTCTTCCTAAAGATACTTTTGAGTATCTCTATTACAAGTTAGGGGTTATTTCCACTCCTTTCAACTAGATGCATAAGTGTGTGCATCTATTTGGGAAGCATTTTAAGATACATTCTTGGTCCTAGACTAATGCTGAAGGCTACCTCTCAAGGGGAGTAGGTAATTTTTTTTGTTTGATGCAGTCAGATGGAACATATCTTGTGTCCTTAAGGGGAGTATGCTTAAAAGAGCAAGTAGTAGAAGGAGCAATGAAGAATGAGTAGTGAGAGTTTTATGGAGAAGAGTAGTTGAGAGAGAATTTTCCTACTGGTGTTGCAAGTGATGAACAAGTGATGTATGCAGATATCAAAGGGAGAGAGAAGAAAAGAAAATTTCTATATTGGTGTTGTCAAAAGGGAAAGGTGTTTCCCTTTTCCATTAATGTCAAAGGAGGAGATATGAAGTTAGAAAAAACACAAGGAAAGAATTAATTTCAAGGGGGAGAATAATGGTTGAAGAAATCCTCAAATAGGGGGAGAGATAGTGAGAGAATGGTGTCTAAAGAAAAGAGGTAAAGAGAAAGAGTGAAGTGTACCCTAGTAAGGGGGAGTGCTACTTAATGTAGAGTTGCTTTTATTGTTGATTTTTTTTTAGAGTTGGTGTTTCCATCAATGGAAAAGGGGTAGATTGTTGCAAGTATGTTCTTGGTGTTTTCATTCATGTCAACAATTTTTCATTGATGTCAACCTCTAGTATGGTTAGGAAGATTGTTGTAGTGGTATAATTGATGTCAATAGTAAGTGTGTTGCTATGTTTCCATGATGTCAACCTCTAGTGTGTTGTTGAGAAGATATTGTACGTATGGAGGTTGTAGTCATGATGAGAAGGTTTTTTAGTGTTTTGATTGTGTTTCTAATGCAACTAGTTCACTTGGTTTCTAAGTGATTTTGAGAAAATTTGAATAAAAGAGTGTGTAGTGTGACCGAGGTGTGTTTAGTGTTGTGCTCCGCATTTCTTAATGGTTGAAGATATGCTTGTGTTGTTTGTATATGATGATCAAAGGTATTTAGAGGTATTATACCCAAGTTTTTAGGTTCTAGATCATTCTATGATAAAATTTGTGTTTGACAATGTGTATTTATGTATATAAGGTTTTCTGAGAGAAATGAGATTGCTCTACATTTCTCCATAGTGAGGTTTTCTTTTCTTCTAGATTTGGGAACATGATTATATTATTTGTAACTTCCTTCCCTTCATGTTTCAAGTGATGAGGTATTCTACAAGGTTTGTTAGTAAGTTGTATGTTTTTTCCCGTATGTCTAGTTGCATAGAATGAAAGCTTTCTCATTTTTAAGTGGTTGTGATAGTGTTGCAAAATATTATGAGATGTATGGATGATGTGGAGTGTTGCTATGTAGTTTGCATGACCTAGAGAAGTATGTATATGGTCACTTGTAGTGATATTTTAGGTTTGGTCGACCTGGTGTGCTAACACTATTTGTGGAGGTATCTCATGGATTGTGTATATTTTGAGTAGTGTGGTGATGTATATTTGGTCCTAGTTAACCCTTGGAATGGTCTTCCTTCACTTCTTTCCCTCGCAGAAGTGTTTGGTGTCGACCTATCTTGGTGACGCATGTTTGAAGTGCATACATTTTATTAAGGCCAACCTAATTGAGATTGTTTAGGTCATGAATGGTATAAATGTGAGATGGAGTTTTTGTTGATTAGTGTGGCAAGTATGAATGTTGTGAATGTGCTAATGTGTGATGATCTAAGTGTGATATTCAATGCCTATGACTCTAGATGCAATGACCAGAAGGTGTCTCCATTTTTATTCTACTTGAATTTTTGGGAGGCAATGAGTTGAAGGTTGCAAATGGTATAGAGTTGTAGTGCTAGACTTTCCTTTTTCTCTAAGATAGTGAATCTCTCTAATAGTTTGTCCTATTCTTCTTTCTTCTTGGTAGTGAGCCACCTGATAGTGAGCCTTTCTTCTTATTCTAGGAAGTGAGCCCTTAGTAGTGAGCCTAGTTATATTTGGTTTTGTTATTCATATATATGTGAGTTAATCCTCACCATGGTTTTTCCCTACCTAGGGTTTTCCATGTAAATATAGTGTTCTTATGTGTTTGGATGTGATTGCATTGTTGTTTCATAAGTTTACATTCTAATGATGCATGATAAGGGTTTAAAAACTAATAAGGGTTCGAAAGTAAGGGAATGAATGTTTTAATGTACATCTGATTCATCCCCCCTCTCAATTGTCTTGTGCATCTAACAAGTTTGACCAAGGAAATCCCCTATATGACACAACCATTCTCCCCTTGTTTGTCTTGCAAATTATAGGTCTAAAGTAGATTTGAGATCTCAAGCTTCAACACCTTGATTCAAGTATTCATGCACCTTGTATCATCAAATCAGGGCAAGCTAAATCGGTGACAAAGAAAGGGTGTACGAGCTCTGCTAGAGTTTTGTGGTTTCTACGGTCACTCTTGACCCCTCTTGCGTCATACTACACATTATGCACAGGAAACTCATCTTTTCTTGTGTGTACGACCACATTTACTATGGTTTTTATGTTTTAATATGCCTTCAACTGGCTCTAACCCAACAGTTCATGTTGGTGTTAGCGGTTCAACGACATTGCTCAATGGCTCCTCCTCCAAACAAACGACCCCTGAAATTTGTTTTGAAATTCTTTCATGAGGTAAGTGTTCTGACTCCCTAGCTGATGTGGTTTTGTCTTTACCAGATTTTGATTTTGCTTGTAAATGGCTTGAGTAACATACTATTGTGGGATATTTTGTTGGGAGGACTCCCCTGAAAGTGTGCTTAAGGAATCGGTCAGCAAGGCTTGGGTCCC
Organism: Sequoia sempervirens; assembly: GCA_007258455.2. Classification (NCBI taxonomy): domain Eukaryota; kingdom Viridiplantae; phylum Streptophyta; class Pinopsida; order Cupressales; family Cupressaceae; genus Sequoia; species Sequoia sempervirens. Next base: position 110,729,102 of record VDFB02086081.1, read on the forward strand.
TCATGGGGTCTACCTTGATATGGTCCAAAATTTAACCAAGGGTTTCTTTTTGTTTGCTTTGCAGAGGTCAATCATGTCCAGGATATCTTAGCCCATGGTCTCTGGTATGTCAAATCTTCTTTGTTGGTTTTCCAGGCATGGAACCAATATTTTGCTATCTCAGATGACACCAAGTTGTGGGTCGTGGTCTGGATTGAATTCCCTGGTCTACCTTTTCCTTGTATGCCTTTTTTGAATCATATTGTGTCCTCACTAGGGAGAGTCATTTGTATTGAGCCCAATAGGTTTTTCCAAGCCCGACCCTAGAAACGGTTCTGTGTGGAAGTAGACCTCTCCAAGGATTTGAAAGAATCCATTGGTATTCAAATTGGAGCTCTCTGGCATACCCCGAAGGTCACTTATTTTAATCTTCCCAACATGTGTTATAGGTGTTAGTCTGTAGACCACAAGATTAAGGACTGCCCTTTGGTAGTGCCTCGTACACCTTCTTTGCCACAAGATACTAAAAATCCTCATTAGGTGGATACTTCTGCTACCAAATTTGATGAAAAATGGACCACAGTTGCAAGTTGAAAAAATAATTCCACTAGTTCTGGGTCAACCTTTAAGGCCTCTGAACCATCAAAGGTAGTTTCAAACCCTTCAGTGAAGGGGACAGAAGCTCCTATCAGAGCTGATAATGTTTTAGTGCAGCCTAGGACAAAGGCAATGCCTCAACTTGCTGCCATTATGATTTCTTAGCTGAACATTTCTCCTCCCATGTTAGGAGCTCAAAGGCAGTCTTGCAGTCCTTCTCCACCACTTGAAGTAGGGGAATATGCATAAGAAAAGTGGATATTTTCCTCTCCTATTCATATTGGGTCAATTTTTCCAATTTTTTTGCATAGTCATTTCTCTTCCCTTAATGAAGAGGAACCGACCTCTCCAGAAAGTATTATGTTAGGGATACTTTAAGAAAATATTTTGGTATTGAAGTGCTTTATCTCCAAGAGATTAAAATTTTTAGATTCTTGCTTGCTTCAATTTTCCATTCTATTTGGCCAGCCAATAAAATGTTTTGCACTACTCATGAGGCTAGGCATGGCAGATTTTTCACCCTTTTGTCCCCATGGTGGCATGCTTGTGTGGTCGACCATGGGTCTAATTCTACTCATCGACTCATCTAGATCCTTCTCAACATTGATAATCATTCTTTTGGGATTATTAATGTTTACACTTCTAATGATGCTATGGAACACTCTTTGCTTTGGCCTTGGATTGTTGATTCATTGCCAGTCTCTACTTGGTTATTATGTGGGGATTTCAATATGGTTGAGATGGCGTATGACAAAGATGGAACCTTTCCATTCAGATGGGCAGCTGGAAAATGGGAGGAGTGGTTTTACATGTGCAATAAATTGGGGGTTTTTTATCCCAATATTGGTCATTGCCATTCTCATTCTCTCTAGCACACTAGGTGTAATTTTAGGGCCAGTTCTAACAGAATATTTAAACACCTTGATCATGCCATGGTCTCAGCTCAATCTTCTTTTCTCTTTTGATATTTCTTCTCTGTCGATTAAGCCGTTAGTGGATGTAACTTTTTCCGACCACTTCCCCATTTATTTTCACATTGAATGGGAGACATGACAGCCTTGCACATGTAAAAATCAATTCTTTTTGAATAATTATTTGCCTTGCCATAATCCTACTTTGGCCCACATTCGTAGAGTCTAGAATCTGGAGTGTAGGCCAGCTCATCATACAAGCTGGATTACACAGTGGAATGATGTTATCACTCGCACAACTTGATTTTTGTGTATTTATGGGTGCCACTAGCTATCTTTCACTGATAGTCTTATGAGGCTACCACCTCTAACCTATGTTCAACTACTGAGGCTTTGGTGGTGAACCCATTTTCCCTATCATTATAGGTTAGGGTGGTGGAATTAAGGTAGAAAAAGCAAGTTGCAGATAATTATGTTTCTAGAGGGGCTCAAATTAAAGCCAGGTTGCACTGGCTCAAAGTTGGAAATCGTGCCTCTAAAGATTTTTTCTAGGCCAATTTGTTAGGCACTCATCCCCAAGCATTAAAAAAATTAAAGATGGAATCCAGGTGCTCTCTGAGCTTCTTGAAATTCTCCAAGTCTTTGTGCACCATTATGAGTAGGTTTTCACTACACAGGAATCCATGCCTGTGCGACAACAAGCCCTCCAATATTTCCTTGTTGTTGTTCCAAATAGGCTTTCCTTAGCCCATAGAAATTTTTGTGATCAATTGTTAACACTAGATGATCTCAAGGAAGTTGTTCATTCCGTGGTTAATGACAAAGCCCCGAGGATCGATGGGTTTCCTTGTGAGTTTTAGAAGGCCCTTTGGGATTGTGTTGGGAAAGATCTACATCATGTTTACTTAGAAGTGTTTCATACTAATTCTCTAGGTAATTTAATAAACAAAGGAAATATTAAATTCATACCTAAGTCCAGAGATTTTGATGACATTTGCAACTGGAGGCCCATTACGCTTCTCAATGTCCCCTACAAAATCATTGCCAGAGCTTTGGCTTTGAAAATTCACCATCTTTTACCTTAGATTGTACGCCTAGAGCAAACAAGATTTATCAAATCTAGGTTCATTTTGGATAATATTATTATCATGCAGGAAGGTATGGAGTGGGCTTGACAATCAAACCATAATGCTCTTTTTCTCAAAATTGATTTTTCTAAAGCCTATGACTGCATTGAATGGCCTTTTATCCTTGTGATCCTGCAAGCTTTGGGGTTTGGGCCCAATTTCATTCAGGTTGTTCACATGCTCTTTCTAGATGCTTCTACTTGTATCACCATTAATGGTTGCCAATCCTCTACCTTTAGGCATTTTCATTCAGTCTGGAAAGGCTGCCCGCTTGCCCCTCCTCTAAAGGGTTTGGCTACCTCTTGGCCAACGGGTTTCTCAATAGCGTGTCAAGGAAATTTTGCTTCCTAACTCTAAGGCCAAGTTGGTTAATGGCCATTTTGCTTATGACTCTTTCCTCACTCTTCTTGAGGACGAAGATAATATCAAAGCAGCCCTAGAATGTCTCAATATTTTTTTCCTTGCTTGTGGCTCTTCCATTCAATGGCATAAAAATTTGTGCTACAGACAGTCTATTCTGCCCACTCCACCCTAGTTTTAGTATTATGGTTGGATGTGGATTGGGCCAGGAGAAATTTTCTAGTTCTTGGGAATTTTGTTCGCCTTCCAAGTGTCTCTAGCCGAGCTATGGAAAGTTGTTCTTTCAAGAGTTGAGCATAAGCTCAGTTATTGGATTACTAAGCCCCTCTCTTTGGTAGTGAAATTTTAGGTGTGTTCTAAATTTCTCGCAACCACTCATTTTTATTATTCTTCTTGTTGGGCCCCTCTAAAGCCACCTATGGAAAACTTTAAAAGTTGCTCTCAGACTTCCTCTAGGCCTATGTTGAATCACATAGAGGGTTTCACCTTGTTGCCTAGGAATTTTATTGTCTTCCCAGAGACTCTGGAGGTCTTGGGCTGCTCTCCACTCAACGAAAAGGTACTACCTTGTGTGTGAAGTGGATTATTTGAGCCCTTATGAGAGATAGGCCTGGAAAATTCTCCTCAAGAATTATATTCAATCAGGCTTTCCTATGCACAAACCCACTTGGAAGGGGATTGGATTTCAAACCCTTCTTGTCATGGAGGAACTAGTTCAAATTGTGGGGACTTTTGTTGCTAAAAGAATTTGGAGAGCCTGGGAGGTAGTTAAACCCTCACTCTATTGGGTTGGTTCTGGTTTTCGTGATGGGATTTTGCTCAACTAGCGGAATGTTTGGTGGTCACTCTTTTTTCTAGCAATGGCCAGCCTCTAGCTAAATCCCTTGCCTTAAGGTGCTCAAATTCCATAAGAAAGGTATTCAGACTTTACAACAGATATTTCATAGGCCCACAATGAGTATTTTTCCATGGGAGGACTTTCGTGACTTGTACAGACTTCAAAACTAGGACCATGCAACTTATGATGGTCTGGTGAATGCTATTCCTAGAGAAATGCTTCATAAGGTGGGTATTCATGGGTCCATGCCCTGGTGGAAGGACTGAAAGTGGTACCTAGACACCCCTTTCAGGAGTTGCAAGCCTAGGCTTGGTTATAGGTGTCTTTCATCACATTTTCCTATGATTCATGGTCATAACCAGAGGTGGCTTCTTCAATCTCCCACTCATGTCTGGCATAAAATATTTTCTCCCACTTGCTCTGCAAGTGTTGAGCCGAAACTTTCCCACTTTTCTTGGTGTATTCTTTTCCAAGGTTTTCCTGTGGGTTCTTGGCTTGTTCACCTGGGGGTTTAGGACCACCGTTGCCCTTTTTTTTTGGAAAGTTGAGTCTTTTAAGCATCTCTTTTGGTTTTCCCCTATAGCTCGACAGTTTTGGACTTGGATTCATGACTTATTTTAGCCTTTTCGAATGGAGCCCTTCTCCTAGTATATGGTTTTGTTGGGAGACTCGCCCAAACTTCCTGCTCATACTCAAATGGATAAAAATGTTTCTTTATATTCTAAAGCTATTATTTATTCTAATGTGCTCTTATAGATTCAGGGGTAGGAAAATATATTTGCATTTGAAGTTTCTCACCTGCAAGTGCTTTTGGACCATTGGGGCAATGCCCCATGTACTGTTGCTTGGGTTCCCACTTCGTCCACCTCCTCCCATGCCTAGTTTCCCTCTCAGGGCTGGCAACGGAGTGGTTTTGCGTGCCCCCGCTCTCAACCTCCTCTTCCGCGGGGACCTTTCCCTCCTTAGCGAACCCACTCTCCTTCGTCTAGGGCTAGCCAGGGGTGGCCTTTTGGCGGTACTTCAGGGAGCAACGGTGATGGTTCCAGGTGGCCCTCTAATGATAGTCCTACCTCTAGCTCTAGTTGGCCAAACTCTGGTAAAAAAAATTGCAACTTGCACTTGCAATCTCGCCTTGGTGCGAGGAAGATAAAGATAAAGATAAAGAAGTTGATGATGGTTGGGGTCCTCTTCCTAACGTCACTCCAAACCCCGCTAATGTATGGGGGAAGAAATTGGATAACAAAGACTCTACTAGCTCTACTGGCACTATTTTGACTGCTTAATGGCTTTTTTATGTTATGTTTGTAATCATGGACTTTTGGGCTAGGCCCATGTGACTGGTCATTTTATTTTGGCTTTTCTGGGCATTTCCCATATGATTCTTAGGGTGTGTCTTCTTACCACCCACCTTTTTTTGTGAATATGTATTTTAATCTTTGATTTAATATAGATTAATGCCTATTCATCAAAAAATTAAGGCAACCTGATTATTTAAAAATTATCAAGCTTTAGATCTAGGTTTTCACAATCAAATATTTGCAAACCTTGCTACCACTATACTAGCTTTGGAACCCTAGAAATCAACATTTTTGGACTAGGGCACCTAGTGCCCCTCTCTTGCTCTTTTTACCTCAGATTTGGATGTCATATTTCTCTCTATCTATACTTTCTAGTTTTTCTCCTTATTTCTATCTTTCTATTCTATATTTTCCATATTCTATAATATTTTTTCACTTTAGTCTTAACTCACCTAGTTTGCTACATCTTTTAATCAATCATTACAGCCCATCAACAACAAATAAAAAATATCAAGTCCTTGACCAAATATCTAGCTCTCCCTTGAGGACACTAGCCAAATAATTTCTCTTGGTTAAATTTGTGTTCCTCAATATTTATGGTGGAATGAATGATTTAGGTTCAATTTTTGTCTTATATCCCAATTTACCATCTCACATATCTATATAATAAGGATAATATCTTGTGAAATTATTAACCTTAACATTATTATTAGTTACTCCCTCAACCCTCATACCTAGATGAAGGTTTGTAACCTTATATAGTTATCCCTAAAATAAGGAAGATAATCTCTCCAATATCAAAAAAAACTTATAAACATATATAAGATATATATAATTTTATAATTATATAAGCTCACCTCTTCAAGGTGGTCTACTATTTTACTAATTTTTAAATTTATTTACGAGAAATATCGTAACAATCTTATAAAATATAGGTATATCATAGACAATAGTATTTCCATCTGAGAAGCGATGCAATGGGCCTTATAGAAATCCAATTTTTGATTTCATCACATAATGAATTAAATTAATTATTCCTCAATTTTCCCTAGTTAATTAAATAAATTAATTCTTTAACTAATTATTATTTTTTTGGAAAAATGCTAATAGCCTTTATATTATATTAATAATAATAATAATTAATTAAAAAAGTGTGCAAGAGGGTCTAATTACAAAAGGAATTTGTCTATCATGCTATCACTCTTCGTCATCTATCAGCATAGTCACCTTCCATCACTGACACCTTCCTATTGGGTCCCACCAAGGTCTTCACCATGACTCCATTATGTCAAGGGAACACCAAAGAAACTCTCTCTAATATGGCATTGTCTCTTCTATGAAGTTCTATCAGAATGTCGAAGAGATGTTGAAGCAACTCACACATATATAAGGTATCGTCGATATACCTTGTAGCTTTGATTACGTGGTCCCTACTGCCTACATGTCATCCCTATCATCAATGTATAGTAAACATCACTGGTGTGACTTGATATGTCAACCAAACACTCATTGTCACATGTCCTACTAATGTCATCCTTCACCATCATTTAGTCCCACCTTATCGACATGTCAAAGAGACTAATCATTTCATCTCGTAAATAACCATCTATCTTCCCAATGAACCTTAGTGACATCATTCTCCACTAACTCTATCCACCATCATTATGTCAAAGAGACTCTTGATACTATCTCACTGAGATTCCATTGTCACCTAGATACAACTTCAATTTTCCATCAAAGAGACCCAGAAATGACTCCTACCGATGTGATAAAGTCTCTCCAACAAATGTTAATCATCACTGTGCCATAGATAAATGGTCCCTTGTCATTTTCATGGCCTTTTAGACCTTGTTTCATGTTGTTTGATCTATTTTGCACTGATTTTATGTTGTAACATGGCTTGAACATGCATATTTAGGTACTAAAATTCAAATAATGATGTCTTGTGAAGGTGTTGTGAAGTGTTGTAAGACATTTCTACATTCTTCTAGACTCTATTCAATACAATTCACCTAAAAATCACCTTTTCATCACTAAACATGTCCTATTTTTAAGTGTTGTAAAGTCTTGTAACAAGATTTCACGCTTTTCTAGGCATAACTTCACTATTTACCCCTTTCTTATGCTTTATTTGGCCCCTTTATGCCCTCATATGCCTTAATTAAGTGTATTTTTGAATATTATCCTGACAAACAACATTAAATACAACATAATTCCTGACACCCATTTTTTAGGTCCTAGGTGGGACCCATTTACTATGGGTGGAAAATGAGTCCCCCTTCGCTCCAAATTCAAAAAAATTCAAATTTCCTTTCGGGTTTTTATTCAAAATAACTTGATGTCGGCCTGTGATGAGGTATGAATGGGATCTAAGGCACAAGATTGTATAAATAAGTTAATTTCACCTCATTTTACATCCCCTACAACCCCATTCATCAAGTTCACTCATCCACTTATTCACTCAAGCATTCAATTATCTTACAACATCAATTCAAGCATTATTTAAGTACTTGGAAGAATCCATTAACACTACTTCAAATTTAAATTCTCAAGGTTTTGGTAAGTTGATAGCAATTGCATGTTATTAGTTTATCATTCTCTTTCATTTCATTGTCTCATTAAAGGTTTGATTACCAAAAGTGGGGTTTGACCAAGGAAAACCCTTATTTGCTAACCCTCAACCATTTTTCCCCTATTGCATGTGTGTTTGCAGACTTTTGTGTGTAGATTTAACAAGTTTTTTGGTGTTGAATATTAAACAAGTCAAATAGGTGCTTCAAGTCAACTCATTCATATTTCAAGCTTGGAGAAGGTTTTATGTTTGTTTCCTACATAATTGAATTTCGCAACCTGACAATTAGAGATTTCCAAATCTGGTGTTGCAGAGTTGTCTCCTGATTCTTTAGAATTTTGGGAGAGGACTGATTCATGACCAGTGGCAAATGATTCCCACCTTAGGATTGAAAATCTGAATTTTTTCAGATTTCGGATCCTGACAGTCAGAAACTAGTTTCCAACACTTTTTCACCAGTAGGAGGACTAATTCGCCACCCTGGGCGAATGAGTCCCACTGTGAAATTTTAGTAATTATAGTCAGCATTCACAACATTCCAGATTCATCAAACATTTCCCAGGGGCACTCTATTTCATCTCATTTATTTTTGTTTTGCATTATTTCATCATTTAGTTCATTGTTTGCATATCACAATGTGTTTTCGAACATAGTTTAAATCTTAGTTTTGCATTCATATTTCAAATTTCTAAACCATTTAATTGTATTTATTTTACTTCATTTTAGCTTAGACAACATCATACATAACATTAGTTGAATGAACCCTTAGCATTTTTGGGCCCTATCTCTCTCCTTTTAGGTGAAAAACCCTAAAAGAGCTAGAGAAGTCCCTAGGAAACCCCAAAAATTTATGGTTCAATCACATGTTAACATGTCACATGACATAATCTGATTTGACCTTAAATTCATGCTTCAAGAAATCAACCTTTATGTTCTTGCCACACGTCACCTGTTGTCCTATGGGTTCAAACTAAGTCAACACTTCCATTCGAGGAGATGGCGGGCTACTACCACCTGTCCATCTATGTTGCATCAATCACCTTTTTCATAGTATCGAAGGGACTCATTATTTCATCCTAATGACATGTTCCTATCTCTTCGATGAAGTGCTTATCAAGATGTCCAGGGGACTAACCACTAAGTTCTATCAAAATCCACCTGTCAACGAGATGAACGACCTTCGGCCAATGCAAACTCTTGTTACCTTCTATCGTTTATCAGGTGTTGAGGATTAGGGATCCTATGAACACCATACTACACAAAGCTCAAGCAAGTAACCAACAACCATACCTCCAAACAGTGAAGAATGAATCCCTTTCACAGGTCAGGATCCTCCCTTCCTTCATACAACTCATCATTCCTTTCATTAAGGTGCAAGCCTCCCTACCGACCTGTGAACACCGAAGCCATTTCGGGGGTTAGAGTTCCTGGATACTTCATACACTTACACCTACTACCACAGACTAAGTAAAGCTTACTATGAACCTTAAAATTCTGATTGTCGGCAACTTCCAAACCTTCTAAGAATTTTTCAAACATGGTCGGTAAGAAATATGCTTGAAGACCAATGCCCAATTACCTTTTTCTGTTACCATTACATGTTACCTTTTCCTACTACCTTTGCCACATTTTGACTAAAAACATGTTGAAATTGCTAGGTGAAACACCAAATTTAAAAGCTTGACTTAGCTTTAGTCTTGTTGAGGTTTGGGTTTTTCTTCTACCTTCTACCTTCCTTCTCTTTATTGAAAGCCAAAAAACTGACCTCCAATCTCTAAAAGTCTGATGCCTAACTTTATTCAACTTTCCAAGGAATTTCTCACATATGAGTTAAGCAATATCTTTGATGCTCGATAACAAAGACATTTAGGTTGTCACCCATATTATTACTATGCTTCCTCTAATTTCAATTTCTAGCCATTAGGCTCCCATATTTAATTTTTTGCAATTTTATCCTACTCAATTAGTTCATTTAAATGAGGATGTGCTCCTAATAGTTACAAGTTTTATTTTCAATTGAGACCACCTGATTATCACACCTCATGTTTGTAAGTAAATCTACCACCTTATTACCCTCATGATATGCATGAATAATGTGATATGATTTCAACTTATCTATCAAAATTCATACCTTCTGTAGAATATAATTCAGATTCCAACTTTGACTCCTTTCTTTGCATGAATTTATAATAATTAGAGAATCCCCTTCTATATTTAATTTTGGAAAGCCAAGATTGATAGTGAGTTTTAGCCCCAATAGCATTGCTTGAGCTTTTGATATATTGTTTGTACCATGACGGAGTTGAAAGGACTTAGCCACTGCCACTGTATTAAATGAATCCTGAATGAAAAATATTTCCCCTAAGATTCTTGGATTCCCTCTTGAAGCCCTATTGAAATTCAACTTATGAAATCCTTGAGGAGGTGGTTTCCCTTTTGTCAAGCTCCTATCAAACTTTGTATTTATGAACTTGTGTACACTATCCTTAAAAGGAAAGACTATAAACTCCCAATTCTGTAAAATGTTTCTATCCCAATTTGTGAAAATTGAATTAACATTCTTGTGTTCTTGAACATATGCATTAACAAATTCTAGCACTATTTTCTCAAATTTTAAAATAGTATAGTTGACTGAAGAAACTTCTTTTCTAAATATACACTTTTTCCTCTCCCACCAAATGGACCAAACAACTATTGCAGGAATGAATCTCCAAATACTGGAAAATAAAGATGTCTTTTATAAGACTGGCCAACTTTGAAATAATTCCCAAATAGTTTGTGGTAGTGGAAGATACAAATTTAGTTTCAGTTTGATGAACTCCCAACAGCTTTGTGCATATGGTCAATTTAATAACAAATGATCAATGTCTTCTAATACTTCATTACATAAGACACAATTAAAAGGATCTATCATCCCCAATTTTATTATCCTCTCACTTGTAAACACTCTTCCTTTTAGGACTAACTAGGAAAATGTTCCTGATTTGGGGAGCACTTTATCATTCCAACAAAAAGAGTATGCTCTTTGAGATAATAAATGATCAGCATTATTAAGTAAATCTTTGTACCCTTGCTTTACCGAATAACTTCCATTTTTTGTAGGGGCCCATATAACCCTATCTAGCTTGGTTGAAAAGAACACCACTCTATGCTTTAAAAAAAATTGGATGAGAACCTGATGTGTAGCTAGAACTACAATGCATGACAAATCTTTCCAGGATACCTTTCCTGTTAACCTATCTACCTCCCCTACATAATATTTTAGCTTTGTCCCCCATACACTAATTAAAATGTCCCTTGCAGCTTGTAGTTCCTAAACATTCTGAAGTGGAGGGAAGCCATTCCATGAATCCGACCAAAATTTTACCTCTTCCCCATTATGGACTTCCCATGTTAAGTATGAATTGACGACTTTCCTACAAGAGATTAAAAAATTCCACATGGCTAACCCTTATGGTGGGTTTGAGATTGTAAATATTCTTGTTGGATTGTCACAGTCTAAATACTTTTCTTTCATTAACTTACACCATTTTTAATCTACCTTATGGTACATTTTCCATACTAACTTTGCACCAAAAGCATTTTTTTTGCTCGAAATATCTTGGATACCTACTCCTCCTTTCATCTTTTCCACCGCCATGTTTTGCAAAGAGATCAATGGTACCTTTTTCTGATCATTCATGTTTCCTTTCTAAAGGAAATTTTTAATAATCTTTTCAATTTCTAGCACAACTGATTTTGAGGATTTCAGAACTACCAAGAAGTAATTTGGGATGGTTGCTAAGATTTTTTTAATCAACATGATGTGTCCTACTAGAATGACAACCACCTATCCTTCCACACCAAGATCGTTGACTTTAATCTATCAATGGTTTTTCCCTAGTATGAAATATTATTAGCCCCTACAAAAAAAGGAATTCATAGATATGTACAAGGAAGCTCAACTAACTGAAACCCCAATTCCTTCACAATTTTCCTCTTCGTTGCTTCCTTTGTATTGAATACATAAATATTTGATTTTGTTGCATTAACTTTTTTCCTAGATGTTGATGCATATTTTACTAAGACCTCATTTATTTGAGAATCTTCTACCATAGAATATTTTCCAAATAGAATTGTGTCATCAGCAAAGAGAGAGTGAGTTACTGAAAAGCTTGTGTGTGGAATCTCTACCCCATGCCACAATCCTTGGAAATGACTTTGTTGAATTTCTCTACTTAATAATTTTTCCATGATAATGAGGAGGAATGGAGATAATGGATCTCCTTTCCTTACCCCTTGCATTGCACTAAAGAATTGAGAAGGGGAGCCATGAATAATAACTGAAAAATTCATCCCCTAACAAACAAGAGTGAATCCATTTACACCACTTTTTGTCAAATCCAAATTTTGAGAGAAATTTGATCAAGAAATTCCAGTCCACTCTATCATATACTTTCATCATGTCCAATTTGACGATGAAAGATAGTAAATGGTTCGTATTAATTGAATGCAATACTTCGTGAGCAGCAATTTCCCCTTCAACAGTTTTCCTCGCTGCTCTTGGGAAATAATAGATGAAATGAAGGGTTGCAATTTGAGATAGATTGCTTTTGTAAATATCTTCTAAATTGTATTGGAAAGTGAGATTGTCCTAAAGTCTACAAAAGTTTTGGGATCCTTAACTTTTGGCAAGATAGCTATATTTGTTACATTGAATTGTTTCAGCATTGTACATATTCTTCTTGACTCTTCTATAGCCAAAAGAAGATCAAAACCCACTACTTCCTAGCATTTTTTTAAAAATATGGTTGTGAAACCTTCTGGCCCTAGTGATTTATCTGGTGGCAAGGAGAATACTACATTCTTCTATTCTTCTAGTGTAAATGGCTTCAACAAACCCTTATTAATTTCCTCACCAATAATCTTTGGGATTGCATCTAATAGCTCCTCTTCATCCTTCAAACTATGAGAAGTCTTTATTTGAGGTGTAGAGAGCATACTGGAGAAGAATTTCACTCCTTCCTAAAGAATACCAAACTCCTTTATGAGCAACCTCCCTTCCACTACACTTTTAATTGAAAATATTGTGTTAGCGGCCTTTTCAATTTGGGTAGATGAGTGGAAATATTTAGTATTACAATCTACCTCCTCCAACCATAACTCTCTAGGCTTCTGCCTCCAATAATTTTCTCTCGTGCACTTAACTCTTCCCATTATGCTTGCAGTTAAATTTTTTCTTATCAAAAGTTGAAACATCCAAAACAATCTTTATGATGTGCTCATGGATTTCATATAATTCCTTATAAACCTCTTGCTTTTGTTGGAAAATATTTTTAAAAACCTATATATTCTAGGCTTTAATCTGTTGTTTTACAAATTGCAGCTTTCTACATAACTGATATATTTTTCTACCCCTCTATTAAGGTGTGCTTTCCCACCATTGATGTAATAATGGTAAAAAATGCAGGTGTCTCAACCACATCTTTTCAAATTTGAAAGATGAATGTTGTTTAAACCTTGAACCAGTCCTTGTAATATCCATTGAACGGGAATAGTGATAAAATCCAAGAAGAAATAAAATATCTTAAGATAACACATAATCCCCAATAAGCCAGTTTGGAGTAACAAGAAACCTATCCAAACATTCTACAATTTGTAAGAAATTCTACCTTCCATTTGTTCAGGTATACAAACCTTTTGCAAGTATAATATCTTTCAGTGCATTACTCATAATGAAGGACTTAAAGTCATCAATTACTCTTTGTGGAGGGTAGAACCCTCCTTTCTTTTCCTCCAATGAGGCTATTGCATTGAAGTCACCTGCCAACACAACTTTTCCATCACCTATTCCAACTAATATTTGTGTAATCTCATCCCATAATCTTTTCTTGTCTATCGTGGATGTTGGGCCATAGATATTTAATACCCAAAGCTTCAAATCAAAGTTTTGTACCTCCACTAACTGCCAATTGTTATCATTTTTTATTGAAACTACCTTAATCAGCTTGGAATTCCATAAAACTACTAGACACCTAGAGGCACCTTGGGCTGGAGAATGTGTTGAATTCCACTTTTTCCATTTTTGAATTATTGCTTCATAAGTAATATTTTCTAAATTTTTTATCTCCTGAACCAAAATTATGTCCTCTCCACCAATATCTAACTTATGCTTGATTCAAGCTTGTTTATCAAAGGCATTAATGACCCTAACATTCCATTAAATTATCTTCATTTCTCTCGAGGAGAGCAACAGGCTCTGCTCGGGCACTTGGTCACAAATGTAATAATATTGCCATCAAGATATTTTTGAATCCCTATTTCTATCTCTTCCTTCAGTTTCTCCACAATAGAATTTCCATCTCTCTTACCCACATATTTCTTTAACACTTGTTGGCTTGTTGGAGATTATGAGAGAGACAAGGTTTTAGAATAATCGAACTCTATCAATTGTTCATCCTCATTGTTTACCCATGCCACCATCGTGCCAACTGCAAGAACCCGATCCAGTACCAATGAATCTTCCTTCAATTCTACCACATTGAGCTTTCTCCCTCTTCTCCCCAGGGATCTAACGTTATCAATCTTTCTTATCATAAAAACCGGTTTATGCTCCAACTCATCTAACTCATCCCCAATTTTCAAAGCATTCAATCCAGTAAATTTTGATCTTGATCATGTACTTAACTAATCAACTTCATCCTCTGATATTTCATTTGCTACCTCATCAAATAGGTATGAACCTTGATTGAATAAATCAACTCTTGATCTAAAGTTTCAAACTCCTTATTAGATTTTTTAGAAACCAGAAACTTTGATACTTCATTTTGGGTTTCCCCTTCTTCAACAATGAATGAATTTTTGTTCGCGGGTTGGATTCCTTCCCAAAAAATCATTTTTTGAGTAATATCATTCATATGCTGTTGTGAAATTTGTGGAAGAATCAAACTATACAAATGCAGAATTAGCCTCATGCTCTTTTTCAAAAGAGTAAACTTCTTTTATGTTAGAACAAGTTGGAAGAATGAAGAATCCTTGTTTACACTAGAAACTGTCATTTCATGTTCCTTAGTGACCTTTCCTTCTATACATACCTTTGACTATTCTTTCCTCACTACTCCAATATGTAACTTTGATTTTTTCTCCTTAGTTATTTGAGAGACTACCCTAGACAATGTCTTTTCTTGACATACCCTCTCCTGGTTCTCTAGCATAGTACATTCCTCCCTTTTTGTACAAACACTACTACAATGTTCTAGAGAATGACACTTTATGCAAGTGTTTTCAGGTGTTTCTACTGTAATATGTTGTGTCCACAATCTATATTTTGAAGTTATTTGTATTTAATCAGGCACTAGCTTTGTGGTATCTAGCATTAAACAAACCCTTACCAATTTTGATGAATTATGAAAAAAAAAATTGTCATGTTTAAGAAAAATTCCTATTTGATTTTCCATTATTTCTATTAGTTGTGGTTCACTATTTTCTAGTGCTAAAGCCTACAACTGTATCCAGATAGGTCTAAACCTAATGGCTAGGCCATCTGGCTTAAAGTTTGGAGTCTAGGGTTACATATAAAGACCAACTCCCTCAAATACCTAGGACTTAACTTTGTAAATAGAATCTCTATCAGATTTCTCATGAAAAAGCACAATAAAGACACCCTTTTCTTTATCAAGATAGAAAACCTTTTAAATCTCTACCCATTCATGAAATAGAAAATCCTGTAAAGCATCTAGTTCAAGCGTGAGATTCTAGAACTTACAAATTAAAGCTCTATTATGCAGATCTTGAACTTGAGGTTGCAACAAATTTTCCAGCAACGTGATCTCCATAGTACCCTTTTGGTCTAAAAGCAACATTTTCTCACTCCCTAGCCTCTGCTCTTGAACTAGTACCATTGCTTCAGAGTTTGCATTTGGGTCGGCCTTTCGGCTCCCTTGCAATTTTTCCTTCTTCTTGCATTGAGCTGTCTATTTTACTTTTCTTTTTGCAACATTTTTCTTCTTCCTTTGTTGATGCAAAATGGTTGAGCCCTTGCCATAACCCTTTTGACCTTTTCCCTACCCCTTCTCCTTTTGACTACTTTTGTTCTTTTCAACTCCATTTTTCTCTTGAATCTCTCTGCTCTTGCTATCCCCCTATTTACCTTTGGCATTTTTACCCTGCGTCGAACACTCCTTGTGGTCCTTGTGATTTTCCCTAAGTGAAACCCAATGGCTAGGAGCAATGTATTGATTAGACCGTTGTTCTTCCACTTCACACCAAATTCTAGGGTTTTGATATTTGTTTGCAGTGGATTTTTTTGGAAACCCTAACCGTAGATGGTTCATCAACCTTTCTTGCAAATTTTTTTCTTTGAAAAGAGTGTCATCTGATCTTGTTGAAACCCTAAACAACATCTCCTTTATAAATTTTTTTTATCTAAAATATGCTTCACTTTCTCTATAGAGTCGATTCAGAAACCTTTGATTATCTTCATATTGCCTTTGTTGTTAATTTTTCTTTTGTGAATAATGAGGACTGTCATCTTCAGATATATCCAAAACTTCCTATTTGCTTCTATCTAAGCGTCTGTGAGAGCAAAACGGGACCCAATTTGGCTTTGTAAATTTGTGCCTGATCGCATCAGACCTACACCTTGCATGATACTAGATTGTATTGCTAATGGGCCCACGAGCATGAGGAACCTATTTGTTACAGTCGTGTGGATCACAAGGAGGAATCCTAGGTCCACAAGCATGAGGAATGTTCTTGTTGTAGTCATAAGCGTGACGAATCCTATCTTTTTCTGAAAAATAGTCATTATTCTACCATGTTTTCTCTAAGAAGTAGCCATTATTCCTCCATGTTCACTCTACCATGTTCGCTCTCAAGATCTTCATGTTTAGCTATACATGGGAACTTGTTGATCTTCCTCCAGTCATGTTCTTTAACTAATTATTAGCATTTCCCTTTATAATTAATTAATTTTATTTGATTAATTATATCCTATTTTTTCTTCTAAAATGGTTAATTATTCTAAACTTATCCTCTATCCCTAAATTCTTCCAAAAATAATTAATTAATTAATATTTGATTAATTAATTATATAAACCACCTTTTAATCCCCAATTAACCCTTTTCCAATGTAAATCTTCTTGAAATCCCAAAATTTCCATCAACTGTCATGTGTCATTCTCCTTCACATGTGCAAGCTTGCACATTCCTCCAAATATCCCTCTCCATAAATGCACTAGCGATAAATGTCAATTTTTAGTTTCAATTTGCATGGGGCCACCTCCTAAAATCTAATTTTAAATTCCCACCTCCCTAATTATTAGAAAAAGTCAATCCTTGTCTCTTTTGGAAGGCCAACAATAATCTTCTTTTATTCTAAACCTATCATCATCACCAAGTCTCCATTTACAATAAATCCTCACATGTCACTTGTCCTTCCTCTCTTGTTTGATACAACCTCTATAATCTAAAACCTTGATCTTTTGGCAAGATCTTAGCCTTTCATCCTTTTCACCATGATTCTATAAATAGAAGTCTCCAACTTCCATTTTGATATTGTTTTGTTGGTAAGTTCATGCTATTGTTTTTCCTCCATAAATTATATTACAACAAGATTATGCTATTTTTTTCTTAGAGTAGTCTATATTCTTAGTCGTTAGAGAATATCAATAGGATTTTGGGTGCATTCTATTCTATCTCAATCAAGGATAATGAAGATGATATGAGATAAAATATTGTATATTCTTTCCTTTTCTTTTTTCATTGTGCTTCATTTATTGTTGTATCTTTAAGCCCAATTCTCTCACCAACTATCTATCTTTAGTACTAATATTTTTAAAATCTTATGATCACATTGAGTGGCCATCATCCTTGCTAAGCTTTAAGCCTTAAGATCTAGAACCAAATTTTCTTGATCGATAAAAATATTCTCTCCTAATGTCTTTTCTTTCCTTTCCTTAATGGACATTAAGTTAGGCATTTTAAGCTCTTTTCACCAATCCACCAAGGTTTTCCTATAGTTGCTACCTTTTATGTGCTTTCTATTAAAGGCTTTGGATATCTTCAAGACAATTTTATTTCATACAACTTGGTCAAAGACATTTATTTTCCTAGTCCCATAGCTTAGTTAATGAATGGGCACTTTATAGAGCACTATTTTTTTTAATGTTTGCAAAGGAAGAAAATATATATCAAACAATTCTTATAGTGTAAGGTATTTTTGTAAAGCCTATGGTTCAAGTATTGAATGTTATGGGTAATCTTTCTCTATTAAGGTTGCTTGGATTGATGTTTATGGTTAAAAATGGGTTGATCACGTGAAAATACTTAGATTTCTTAGCACTATATTTTCTTTCCAATCTTCCACATCTTATTTATGGTAGGAAATTAAATCTAGAATTGGTAAAAAATAGCCTATAGTGTTAATAAGCCATTTTCCTTAGTAGGGAAATTTGAGATATTTTTTGAAATATTGGTTTCCACTAATGTTTATTATTCTTCCTATTGGGTCCCTTCTAGGGCCTACTACTTGAATCTTGTAAATCATCATATGGACTAGGATTGATCTAATACTAATATAGGTTTCCATTATGTGCCCCAGGAGGGTGATCCCACAATAGTGGTTTACAATTTTTGGCCAAACTGGACACTGAAATAATTTTTTTAACTAAATCTTCACTTTCGGGCACCTATAGCGGCTAAACCGTGAGGAATTTGAAGATGATGCAAACTACAGTTTCATGAAATTTTTTCCATAGATTCTAAATTTTTTTTTTTCAAAAATTTTGGAATCAGATTGCACTTATTTTTCCATCTCACTTGATAACTAGTTTTTTTCAGAAAACAACATTTTTAAAAAGTGACGCTCACCGTATAATGCATAATTTTTTTCCATGAAGGATAAAATCCTAATTCTTTTGAATTTAGATTTTTAACTCCGATATCTAGTGCTTCCACTTGGTTAGATAGTTTTTTATTGAATATTATTTCTTTAATAAAGTTTCGAAGTCAAACTAATTACAATTCGGACATATGACCATATAGCGTAAATTTTTTTGTATGTATCGAAATTCAATTTTTTTTGTTGGATCAAGGACTTCAATATCTGGTGCACTCATATTTTTCAAAAAAATTGATAATCTGCTATTTTTCCACATGCAGAATAGAGGGCTTGATTTTCGGTGAAAAAGCTACATTCACAAGAAATAAAAAATAAATATAATAATTAAATTAAATTTATTTAAAATTATATTTTTTGGGAAGCTTATAATAAGGACTACATACAAAAAATAAATTTTAAATGAATTCATTTGATCCTCCAAAAGGTAAATCAAAAGTGGTTTTTTATCAGCATTTTGATAAGTGTAAAGGAGACTCTGTTATAGGTATGGTTTAAAACTAGCAGGGTTCTATCCAAGGGGGTTTGATCTAAGGTAGTTTGATCAAACCCTCTTCAATTGTAATGCTTTAAATAGAAATATTTAAGGCTTAAATCATTATATTTTCTAAAAATATGTGATTTCAGCAAAAATTAGAATCTCCCAAAAATTGTCAACTAGCTTTGTGGGATCACCTAGGAGTGTTGCTACCTTCTACATGATTTTGGAGGGTTGTGGTTGATTTATACTCAATACGAAAGCCTCACCTTATGTTCCAAATAGATTATCAAATACCTTGAAGGTGATGAGGTTTGGAATAATTTTCATTGTCATTGTATTTATTTTAGTACCCCTTATGGGAGACAAGTTTAGGAGGAGCTTAATTTCCATACTCTTATTATTATGAAGGATTTTATCCAAATTCAAGACAATTCAAGACACTTTTGTGGTTAAAATAATATGGAAAGCTTGGGAACCCATTAAACCTTGGCTTATATAAGATCACAATGAATTTCATAGAGGGCTATATATTAACCAATAGTCTATTTGGTGGTATCTAGTTATTATTTTCTTACATTTATCACTTGCTAAAACTCCTTAGGTTCACATTTTAATTTTTTTAATAAGGGAAGAAAAATCCTTTGAGACCATTATTATAAGGAAACAAATAATTTTCTTTCTTCACTAGAGACTAAAACTAAATGTAGGTCTTCTATTAAGGGTTTTAAAACCTACCAAACAATAATTGACTCAATTCCACCTAATATAATTCATAAGATTGGAGTTAGAAGCTTCAAGTGTTTGTGGAAATATTGGAATGGTATTCCAATACAACATTTGTATAAGCCTCACAAAGGATATGCTTAGCTCTCTCCACACCTTCACATGATGCCTAAATTGAACTAGAGTTGGCTTCCTCAATCTTCCCTAAGTTCTTTGTTACATACAATTCACATTATTTGGTCAACTATTCTTAAGCCAAAGTTGGCCAATTTTACCTAGCTCATTCTCTATCAAGGTCTCCCTATTTCTACCAAATTGTCTCATTTGGGTGTGAAGGATTCATGTTTCCTATTTTGTGGTCAAAAAGAGACTCTCAAGCACCTTTATTGGTTTTGTACTAAAGTTGAGGCTACATGGAAGTGGATACATTTTTTTAGGCCTTTTACGACTAAACCTTTATTATGGTATATGGTCCTTTTCAAGAATTGGCCCAAAATCCCAACTAAGTTTCCTAGATTTGACATACTTTCAAGGTAAAACTTATTTTTAGCATTTGGAAGGATTAAAATTCTCCTATTTTTTCTAGCTATTCTATTAGTATCCGCGTCTTTTTTATAATAAGGCTATGATTTGTTCTAATTTTCTTATGTAAATTTATGTGCAAGCTAATAAAGTTCAACTTGAAGTAGCACATCTATAGATACTTCTTGATCATTAGGGTAATGGCTTTTATGTAGTTGTGAGGATTCCATTGAATCTAGCCCCTAGAAAGGGTCAACCTCCCCCTTATGAACATTGTCATGAACATAGCCACATTGCTCATGGAGAATATGAATCTCGTTCAAATGATTCTAAATCATTTGCACAAATAGCTAGAAGTAGGTCTATTGATGAGAGGTCTCAACTCTCCTACTCTCATTCTACCTCTCCTTAGACCCATGATCATCAATTTATCTGATGATCAAATTCTAGAAAGTTCCCTCAACTTATTCTTGCTATTTTAATATACCTACTCATGAAACTCAGCCATAGAAAGAAGAAAAAATATGAGAGTGTGGTTTCTAATTGGGAACCTCTTTTAGATAACCCAAACCTTGTTAATGTATGGGGAAAACTAGATGAAATGGACCCCCCTCTAGCCTATATTAGTATAGTTCTTGTTGCTTACTGACTTGGCCTTTACTTTTTCCTCCGAGATTAACCCTATTTGAACTTCAGAGTGTAATTTCTTCCACCCATTTTCATTTTTGACCATGTGTAGTGCATATTTAAATTTAATAGTAATATATACACTTATTCTAAAAGTAAAAAAATTAGAACACTCAAAGAGGTTGTCTACATTGCACACTTTACATTTGTTAAAAAAACTTTGTTGGCCCCATGGTTGTCATTGCGCCAAAAGGTCAACCTGTTAATGCCTGATACAACCGTCAAAGTTAACAGATTCATAGGAGGCTCTTAAACAATGTCACGAAT
Organism: Sequoia sempervirens; assembly: GCA_007258455.2. Taxonomy (NCBI): domain Eukaryota; kingdom Viridiplantae; phylum Streptophyta; class Pinopsida; order Cupressales; family Cupressaceae; genus Sequoia; species Sequoia sempervirens. Next base: position 110,750,340 of record VDFB02086081.1, read on the forward strand.
CCTGAGGAGAGTGTTGACCATCTACCAACAATCTCCCCCTCAGCGTTACACAAGGGGATTTGAACCCATAACCTTTGGGATACCAATTGTTGGCCCCATGGTTGTCATTGCACCAAAAGGTCGACTTGTTAATGCCTGATACAACCCTCAAAGTTAACGGATCCACAGGAAGTGGTTAAGCCATGTTTTGAATCCTGAGGGGAGCGCTGACCATCTACCAACAAACTTAAGTTTATCAACAAAAAGATATTGTTCTCAAAAGCTATTGAAAAACCAAAGAGTTGTAAATTAATTGGTTGAGCAAAATTAGTCATGGTGATGGTATGCTCCTTAATTATGTCATCCTTAATTATGTCATCCACCAAGGTTGAAACCCTCCAAGGTATGATATAAGGAATGAGGCTAGAATCTTGCCCCAAGCAAATTTAGTGGAATGAATACTCCTCAATACTTTTTTCTTAGCCAAAGAGATATTACTATAATTTGATGCTCTCATATTGAATAACAAAACAAACTTAAAATATAAAATCTTCCATTAAAAATCCTTATAAAAGAAGATGATATGATACATTACACTACTTTCACAAAAGTGTTATACTTAATATTTTGTTTTCATAATTTCTCCTTTGGCTTTGGGTTCCATCTTTGCTCAACCATGATATGATTGTGAGAATACATGTAAAAGTGTAGTCCTCCATCACAAAACTTGGCGTGTTTCCACAGTTTGGCACACATGAAAATTTTCTTATTTTCATATTATATCATTGCTTCCTCTACCTTCTATCCCTATGAATAGAAAGCTTGAAAGGATATACTTAAATAAACAACTAATAGAGAGTTAGAAAAGGCAACGCAGAGCACTGTGGGGAAGCTTTGACGTAGGTTGCGAGGGATGCCATTTGTGACACCCACAAAAAGACCAGCTATTTAGTGGTTTTCAATTCTTTCATACCCCACATGGAATTTAATTTTGTCTTAGATCAACGGTAAGGCATCCACTTTAAAGCAGGTAAGTCTAGGATGATTATTATTATCATTGTTTATGACTTCTTTCAGTCGGCCAATTCGGGCAAGCACGAATGGAATGGTAGATTGGCCTCTAAGTTTGCACCAACATAAAGTTCTACCTAAAACCGCATATTGTATAAAATAGTGATTGCACATAATCTCAAGTTTAATTTTGTTCCCCGGTATTGCCAAAGCTTAATACTGAAGTGACATTTAAAGGTGTGCGCAGTTGCATTACATAGTGCATTAAGATCGGTAATGCTTGCAGGCAAGCATTGGATTGAAGGGAATAGATTGTGTAGCATAGAAAAGCTATGAAAAATTTCACAACTCCTTATAGTGGAAGCCCCCCATCAGAGTGGCATTCACCAGTTCCATTTCTGTTTGGAGGAGTGGCATGCATGGTTACTGTCGTAGCTTTTGTATTGGTAGTTTTGGCATGCTCCCACTTGAGGAACTCCACCACTACTTCTCGAGAGAATGGTAACAGCAGAAGAGATTCAAGTTTTGAGGAGAAGAATGAGAAGGGGAGAAAAGGGAGAAATTGTTCAGATGATGATAATGGAGATAAAGTGGTTGTGATAATGGCGGGTGAAAACATGCCATCCTACATTGCTAAGCCCACCTCTGTCGCTGCAAGAACCTAAGAAGAAGAAGTCTCTGGAGCACACCACAGAGCTAGAATGGAACTTGTCTGACAAAATGTGGCCAACTTTTCCGTGTACTTTAATTATCATAAGTTGAAATTATGATGTTTGTACCTTGTTATCATGATTTCTTGCCCCTCCTTGTATTTCAGAGCTTTGTTAGAATTTACAATATTGGCTGAGTTACAACTTACAAGTTTTTACAAAGAATGAGTCACATGGTGTAGACATGCAAAATTGTCTAATTCGTGTATAACGCATCATTAATATTACATTTTTCTCATATTCATTATCAATCTTGCATAATGCATTATTTTCATCATTTGCATCACTAATTCCTCTTTTAACATCATTTTCACTTAATGTCCTATAACTAAATAATCTTTATTATTTAATTATTTAATTATTTAATTCCCATCCCATTCATTTGGAATATTCATTTTTAATAAAGAATATCCTAATCCTCCATCATTAAATAATCTTGAGTTATTTAATTGTTCTAATTTCCCTCTGAAAAGCATATTTCTATGGAATATTGTTTTTCAAAATATCCTAAAACATCTCATTCCTCTCATTCATCCTCAACCCTTCATTTCTTGATCTAATCTTTTCCCTTCATTTCAAAATATTCTCAATCAAGTTCCTTAAATTGTGGAGATATTTTGAGTTCAAATTGATCTTGATCCCTCATCTTCCTCTCCTTCATGGGTCTTTGAGGTTTAATCTCAATCGTTGATTATAATCTAGAAAATCTATAAAACATCCTTAATTTCTCATCATCACACACCTAGATCATTGGTGAAGCACTTTTAATTCTTGAGCACTTGAGCATAGCATTATTATTGAGCATTTAAACAATTATCATTCATTTAGGTCATCATTTCATGCTTTTGCAATCATGGGAACTTCTTAATTGAGCAATCCAACATATCATCACCATTAAAATAGAATGCAAGGTTTGCACATGGTTTGTTTTCTTTGTTTTGAATTGATTTCCATTTACTATATGCCTATTTCTATATTAACTAGCCCAAAAAGATTTATTGAACTTGCACAAGTTGGGTATGTGCAGGATCATCATGGAAAAAATAGGTCCTTAAGTGGCAAAAAATTCAGAAAAATCAGAGTTAGACAACTTGACATAAAAATTTGAATAAGTTATCTATATTATTTCAAAAATATGTAAGAATAGAATCTGTAGCAAATTGAATGTAGTTTCTAAACTACTAGGGTTTTTTTTTTTGTAAATCTATTTGGTGAAAATTTGAAATTTCAATGCGTAGTACTTAAATTTCAGGGAAAAAAATAGGTGTCTCCCACCACCCTAACCACAATAAAATGATAATATTTTTTTATAAAATTTTAGATATAAGTAGAGGACTCATGTTTGGATGTGATGCATATTTTTTTGTAATTTTTTTCCATGTAAATAATTAATTATGAATTTTTTATTACGACTTTTAAAAAATATAAAAACTTGTATGTCTAACCACCTTAACTTGGTCAAAACTTCATGAAATTCAATTTTTCTTTTTTTAATTCTATAGTATACAAAGCATAGAATGTGACGTATGTTTCAAATTCAAAAAATGTGATACCGTTTGAAAGCTATAGATGTTTTTCAATCAGCCTATCAATCAGGACTTTAGTCGTAATTCAAATAAAAAATGAATAATAATTATTTATTAAATTCAAATTAAAGCATAATTTATATTGGTGGAAAGCTGAGAATCCCCTTTAAAAACCCTTTTCGTTTCATCAATTTTGGGTTAAAAAAAAGTTGTCAGCCAAATGGGCCATCATATCACTTACATATTGCCACTTTTTGGCCCATCATGATCCTGCACATACCCACTTGATGAAAAAACATATCGAGCTATTGGTTATATTGCTAATTCAATGTATAAAATGTCACACAAAACTGGGATTACCTTTCTTAACTATCAAAAGAGTTCAAGTAAAGTTGAATAAGTTATGTATTCAAATCAAAGATGTTCTACAAAGTTAATTGAATTACTAATAATGTCTAAATGTGTTATCAAATGGTTAATAGGTACATATATTTACAGTTTTGTTGGTCAAGAGCTATACATGCCATCCTACATTGTTAAACCCACCTTTGTCACTGCTAGAACCTAAGAAGAAGAAGTCTCCAGAGCACACCACAGAGCTAGAATGAAACTTTTCCGACTCTGCTACATGTTTTAGAAGGTTATGCTAGGAAGAAAATGTGGCCAACTTTTTCATGTATGTTAATTATCATAATTTGAAGCTATGATGTTTGTATCTTGTTATCATGATTTCTTGCACCTACTTGTATTTCAGAGCTTGGTTAGAATTTATAATATTGGCTATGAGTTAGAAGCTTTCACAAAAAAAGCAGCCTAGCATGAGTCACATGGACTACAATATTTAAGGTCTACATTAACTAGCCCATAAAGATTTACTGAACTTGTGCTTGACAAAAAAATGTATCTCTATTGGTTATATTTCTAATTCAATGCATAGAATGTCACACAAAATTGGGATTGCCTTTCTTAACTATCAAAAGAGTTCGTGTAAAGATGAATAAGCTATGTATTCAAATCAAAGATGTGCAAAGTTAATTAAATTACTAACAATGTCTAAATGTGTTATCAAATATATATTTAATATAGTTTTGTTGGTCAAGAGATATACATTTATATTTTTAGTTAAATTATGTATATTGTTTGGTCAAACAAGATTACAAATATTTATATTTATCAATCATTTGATAGAACTTTTAGGTGTTTCTTATACTATTTTAAAAATTTCACATACGTGAGAATTTAATAGATTTTCAACAAATTTGTCTGAAAGAAGCAATTTTTGAAGGTATTTTAATTTACAAATATTGATGATTATTTTTAAAGATACCCAAGAATTTTACAATAAGTATTAACCATAGGGACTTCATGTGTCTTTCTAATAACATATAAAAAATGATACATCATGCAACAAGGCATAAAAAAATACATATTCAAGATAGAAACTAAAATGAATATTTGACTCTTCTATTTATTACGCTATGTGTGTTGCTAGTTGCATCATTACTCATTAAATGTATTTGAATGTTTAATGTTGGCATATATTACAATCCACTTTTATACATTTTCAATATGTTGCATATAATACAAATACTGGATGCATAAAAGTACATATTAATATGTTTGTTCAATCCATGATAATTTTCTAGTCCTTATATGTCACACTTTCATTCTAAATGTTTTTCAACATTTCTTTGAATCTGAATTGTTCTAGATCATGCCTTTTCTAGTGGAAAACCATGTACAAGGTCAAAACTATTTATAATTTAGTTTGTAATGCTTTACCATTAATGTTTCCTACAAATATACAAAGTATATATGTATGTGTATATATCTATCTATATATAAATACATACATATATATGCATATATATCTACATAGTACATATATGTACGCATAGATATATATATGTGTAGACCAATAAATGTTATCAAGCATAACAATACAATGGAAAACACTTTCATTTTGTGGCATGTCTCACTTAAAGGTGATTTGGTAAAATCATAAAAACGGATAATTGAGCGTCTACCAAAATATTCTATACCATATGACATGAGAACACTTTTTTCAAGTTCCCATCAATATCAATAAATAATTTATTATGAGGGCCTCTTTTAGAGGTAGGGAGGGATTGTTTCAATTTCCCATCAATAGAAATAAAAAATAATAATATGAAGGGAGGGATAAAGGCAAGGGTAGGTGGAGAGAGAGGTAGTGATGGATAGGTAGAGAGGGAGAGGTAGAGAGAGAGTTAGGGTTGGAGAGACATAGGGAGAGGGGAGATAGATAGTAGATAGGGATTAAGGTAGGGAGGGACAGGTAGAGAGAGAGGTAGAGTGGGAAGGATAGAGAGAGTGAGAGAGAGCACAAAGGGATGGATAAATAAAGGGGTAGGTGGAGAGAGATGTACAATTGGAGGGATGTAGGGGGAAGGGATATAGAGAGATGTAGAGAGGGATGAAGAGAGAGAGAGAGAGAGGTAATTTGGGAGGGATATAGGGAGAGGTATGTAGAGAGATAGTTTGAGGGGAGATGGAGAGAAGTAGAGGGGGAAGGGAGAGAGAGGTAGAAAGAGATGAGGAAGGAGGGAAAAAGGGAGGGGGAGGTAGGGAGAGAGAGAGAGAGAGGTAGGAAGTAGGAAGAGATAGGGAGAGGGAGGGAGAGAGAGAGAGGGGGGAGGTAGGGAGAGGTAGGTAGAGAGAGGTAAGGTGGAAGGAATAAAGGGAGGTAGGTAGAGAGTGAAGGTAGATAAAGAGAAGTAGAGAGGAAAAGGGAGAGAGAGGTAGAGAGGGGGAAGGTGGGAGGGGGGGAGAGGTAGGTAGAGAGGTAGGGTGGGAGCGATTGAGGGAAAGGTAGGTAGAGATGGAGAGGGTGAGTGGAGATAAAGAGAAAAGTAAGGAGGGATTGGTTCAACTACTTGATTATGAGGTAAGGAGGGATTGGTTCAACTACTTGATTATGAGGTCCTCACTTTTAGATGTCATTGTTGCTTCGCAACTGGTCACTTGGATTCATATTTCTCTCTCTTGTGTTAAGGCCCTACTACTTGGTGGAGGAATACAATTGATGATCACTTGACTATCCACTCTCCTGAATCTTTGGTGGATGTATCCTCTCAAGTTAAGGTTGAGTGTCTTGCTTCTAGAGTGGAATTGTTGTTTCCTACTAAACCTAATGGGACTTCTCTTGTTATGTGCTCTTAGTCTACATCATCGACTACTTATGATCTACTCTTGACTTCTATTGTGGATCATGAACTTTGTCATACTTCTATTCCCCCTTTGTGTTTTGATGTTCCTCCTATGGGGGTGTCTCCTTATGTTTCCCCTTGTTCTAAGAACTTGGATGATAGTATTTCTTGGATTGTTGTTTGTAGGAGGAAAGGTGTTTCTTCTACCTCTTCACATTTTTATTCTAGTGTAGAGACAGATAAGTTAATTGTATAGGGTTAGGACCCTTGTTTTTCAGTTCTCTTTGGTTTTGTGCTCTAATGAAAAGTAGTGTTAGTTTTGGTTGGTTTTCCCAAACTCACTAGTGGTGAGACTCATCCTTCTTTCCGTACATCTATATTTGTAACAATTCTAGGCCCTTTTCCCTGGTTTATCTAATCGAAACATGATTAATTAGGTGAAAATTAGTTATTCTATTATTTTCTTGAATGATCATCTTAAGAGGTTCATCATTATCAAGTATTTCAACGTGTCTCGTTATTGCATCAAAAGAGATGTATTATTTTTTAGTCAAATTACTTGAAGGATTCAATTGATGATGAAATGTCATTTGAATTGGGTTTCCTAATTGGATTGACTTTATAAATTGTATGCTCATTTCCTACAAAATATATGGCTATTCAAATTGGCTCCATTCATACTCCATGTTAAAATATCATCGATCAAGACATTCTATATCATATAACTATATGTATATTGTTGTAGATACAATCTAGACATGACTTAGCACTCCTCCATTATTACAACAAGATTAAAGAAATATTATCTTCAAGATTTACACCATTAGCGTTAATTTTTTTAAGAAAATAGGCGTATGGTCTATATGTCATGCATGATATGTATTTATAATTCTCTCATAATTTTGAATAATACCTTTTTTCAACTCTAGTATCAACTCTTCACACTATATCCAAGGTGGATGAGGGCTCTTCCCAAGAAACAATCTTTGAAAAAGCACTTGCATCCCCTGAATGTGAAACTCGGCCTAAAAATGTTTTTTTCTCAATTTGAAGAGATGTTAAATGGTACTTCGAAGGAAGAAAAGTTGATGAATTTTGTCAATGAATTAATTATAAAAGTTGGGGAGTACTTCATTGAGGAAGCGGTTGATAATATTATAGGTGAGGAGGATGTAGAGGCTTTGCCCTCTCATCTTCCTATTTCTCAATCTAACTCCGGGAGAAATTTCTCTCTAGTACAAGAAGTGCCTTCGGTTGTGGAAAACCCTATTTTTCTCCCCCCTCATCTCAATTTTCTTGGGTTAGTGGAGGATCATGGGGGTCCAAACTAGGCCCTTTATGGCAATGAAAATTCAAAAAAATAGAGTTAGGAAAATTGACATAAAAATTTGAATAAGTTATTAAAATAATTTGAAAAATATATAAGAACAGAATTTGTAGAAAATTGAATGTAGTTTCTAGGATACTATTTCTTTTTTGGAAAAAAGTAAATCTATTTGGTGAAAATTTCAAATTTCAATGTAGTAGTACTAAATTTTCAAGAAAAAATAAATAGCAGGTGTATGTTTCATCAACCTAAGTACAAACAAAAAATAATATATTTTTTGAAACTTTCAATATAAGTAAAGGACACATGCTCAGATGTGCCACATATTTTTTTGTAATTTTTTGGCTAGTAAATAATTAGTTATGATTTTTTTATTAAAGTTTTTTAAAAATATTAAAACTTGTTTGTCTAACCACCATAACTTGGTCAAAAATTTATGAAATTATTTTTTTCTTTTTTTATCCTATAGTGTGGGAAGCATAGAATGTGTCGCATCTTTTGGATTAAAAAAATGTGAAATCATTTAAGAATTATAGATGTTTTTCAATCAACCTATCAATCAAGACTTTAGTCAGAATGTATGTAGAAAATCAATAATAATTATCTATTTAATTCCAAATAAGGCATGTCTTATATTTTTAGAAAGCTAACAATTTTCTCAATAAACCATTTTTTGTTTCATCAAATTTGGATAAGAAAAAAGTCGACAACCACTTTTTTGTCATATCGCCACTTTTTGGACCCCCATGGTTTTGCACTCACCCTCCTCTCCCCTAATTTCTCAAACAAAGTCAGAAGAAAAGGCCCTTGTTTCTCCTAAAGGAAAACGTGATAGAAAATCAAATAGTGATAAAACCAATTTGGAAATAGCAGTTGGAATTCAAACAACTCTGGAAAAGAACCTTAGATCCACCTATTGTTGTTCCAAATCAATAGATCAAATGAATCCTAAAGACTTAGCCAATTTCTTATGTTTAGACTCAAAGGTTGATTTGGCCAACTAACAAGATTTAGTCAAAGACTGAAATCTCCTACACTTCTAGCTCTGTAGAACCAAGGGGGGTCTCCCTATACAATGCCTAAAGACTCATTCCAATTATACACTAGCATTGCTTTTTATAGTAGATAATTCTCAATTCAATTACACCAAAGAAAGTACTAACAAATTCAAATCTAGTTAAATTATTGGTACATCAACACTTAGCAATTGGGAAGCAGAACACTAAACCTCCACCAAACAACAAGGATTTAGAATGATTTTGAATTTAAACTTTTTTCTGAGATGCATTAAGCTGAATGACAAATCAGTGCCTAATTTTGGGCCATGGAGTCAAATTCATAAAGATAATTCATCAGCAAATAGACTTCAACAAGTGGATTGAAATTGTTAGTGCATTACACCAACAGATCCACTCCTGTTGTCAATCAAATTCTTCTTATCAGATCCAACCTGCACACTTGAAATCACAATTATCTACTCAAAGTAATTTAACCATTTCATTGAAACAGAACCATGAACAGACAAAACAATCTCAGGAAAATTGAGATGACAAACTCAAACATACTTTGTATTATTGAATTCATATGATCTAAGATGTACAAAGCAAGAGACAATTTGATGAAATTTATGAATTGCTTGCACAAACTGGCTGATATTTACTCATGAAATCAACAATTACAACTTACATGTACTCAATTTATGACTCAGACTCAAACTTTCTCTATCTACCCAACCATACAAGAATTCAGAACCTCTTACAATGAGAAGAGAAGAGAAGATATAGGAAAAAGAAGCAGCTCAAGAATTGATCCATAGATGCCATCTGGAAGCTCCATCCACCGTCAATCAGAAAAATTGTAAAGCCTCTCTTATCTCTCTTGCTTCAGCAACAAACTTTGCCTCTATTTCTTTCCTTTACTTTGCAACAGCAAATTCACTTTACCATGAAAAATATTCACCCTGCAGCTGAAAGAAAATCTATCGGTGAAAACTCTTTTCTGTTCTTTTACAATGCTGTTACACTTTCATTCACTTCCAACAAATAATATTGATCTATTTTTATAAAATGAACAATAAATGAACACTTTACCATAGTGAATATTTTAATCACGTGGCAAAATAAAAATATTTCCCATGCCCTTTCACTTCTCATTCTACATTCCAGTGACTTTGCATTTTATCCAATAAAGGCATTTGCACATTTACTTTGGGCTCCAACGAAAACATTTGCCCGTGCAAAAGATATTTTAAACACTTCATTTAAAATATTTGTCTAAAATAAACTTTCTGGGCAAAAATTTATTTTACTCATGCTTTTATTCACCCCTTTCAAATATTACTAAAATAGATGGGCCCACTCCTTTATTAATGTTCATTCATTTAAATTTATTTCTTATGGATGAAAACCCACTTTGCATGGGGAAAATGATTTTAACTTCCTTTAAAATATTTTCCTTTTAAATTTTTCTTCAAGCCATTAAATACCCTCACCTTACATAATAAACAATGTTTATTATAAACAATGAAGCCTTTCACACGTGTTTTTCATCTACATGGGCCCACACCCATGTTCCTTATTCTTTCCAGTCTCGCAACATTAATGAGCATGCATCTTGGACCCACGAGCTAGCGAGGGAGGGCTAATATTTAGTTGCATTCCAGCTTGCTTCATAGTCGTTGATCTCTTAGCTCCCTCTGTTTCAAGTTTTTTTCCATAATTCATCTTCATTCATTTTGCAACTTGTTTCATGCATTCTACAACTCCTTTGAATATCGGCGGCTTCATCTGCAATATCGAACAACTCTCTCCAACTCGCTGGCAGTAGCCCTCTGCTATTCCATTTATTGAAGCCTGGGACAGATCGAACCCTCCCTGGTTTGGATTAAGGCGTTTAACAAAACCACATTGATTTGGAGATCTTTCCATAGTAGCACCCATGGCAGTACTCGATGCAAACAATTGCAATGGATTATCACTATAGGTGCCAAGAAAGAAAACAAAATTCCTTTGTTCACTGTGCCTTAATGGATACCCATACCCATTTCAATGTTGTGCCCTTCCTATTCTCTTTGCCATAATTTCAACAAGGTTTGATCCTTTACATTGCTTTTGTTTCCTTTGAAAACAAGGTTGCTAGAAATTTTATTTCCTTTTCCAAGTTGGTGGGATCACTTCACCATAATGCATCGACCTCCCTCATTTTCCTTCTAAGTCCCTACTGCAGAATGTAGATTTTATGTTTTCCTTAGCTTTATGTATATCACTTGTTTGTGATTCATATCAACAAACAAACATAGAGAATTAGGTGTTTATTCATCAAGCATTTAGTATATCTTGTGTCTACTTGAAAACATTTTTGATGGTGGTGCCTCTTTCATGGATCCCCTGTTCTTTCTCCATGTTGCAGGCTCGAGCTCTTCTTGTTCCTCCATGGCAATGGCGGCAGCCTCTTACATTTTGTAAAATCTCCTCAAACAATATCAATACATTCTCACAGCAAGCACAAACTGTGTTTGCTTTCTATTACAACTAGCGAATCAGCCCTCTCATCTGGAAAATGCTTTTGCTTGAATGTTTCGAGGACCTTTTCAACAATCCAAATTGGTGTATACTCTGTAGTGACGATGTTCATTTCTACTTTGTTCATTTGATCCCCTCTTCAATCCATGTGTTTGATAGAAAGCTTCTAAAGTCTTTTCAATATATCCACTTATGTGTGTATGACGTAGTTATCATGGTGTTGGTTCCTTTCTTGCAATGCTTTATCTCTGCTTAAAAATGCACCCACCTCCTATATCACTGGCTTGAAATTTTTTAAAGTCTTTTCAACAAACTATTTTGTGCGCATTCTCTGCAATCATGGCCTCCCAAATTCTTGATCTACAACATCATTCCAGGTACTTCCCTCTCCAAATATACTACTTCACACCTAAGCTTTAATGGTACTTTCGTTGCAAGGGCATATTGCTTCCCCCCGCGCCCTTCACTATAGCAGCACTTCACATGTATAGTGCTCACACTTTGCAAACATGTCAGTGACCCTCTTCAAATATGTGGCATCGTACATAGGATCTTCTCAACCTTAAGGCACTCATTTTCAATATTGACAACCATCTCTGACTCGTGCAATGCAGTGAAGCCAACAAGGTATTAAAACTACAATCTAACATTGCAGCCAACACCAATCATGTCACAAAGAAAAGCATGCTCTAGATGAGCAATATACCCATAAGCAAGCTCTTAATATAGTTTCCTCATGAGCTACATATGAACGTACCCTTCAACAATCATGCATTTATCTACTTCTCTCACAAGGATCCTTTTGTAGCTAATTCTGCACATCTACTTGGTGCATACTCCCGGCCTTGATTTCATTCTCTGAAATAACATTTCATTGAGGTTCTATGTTAAAGATGTTTCTATATGCAATGTTCCCACATTTGCATACATATTCTAGCTTTTCTGCAAAAGACATTAAACAAATATTGATTATCTCTTTAGGGCATTTTATCAAAAAATTCATTCATCATATTAACATTGGCATCTTCAATCTTGCTATCTCTTGTTCAACATCTTGATCCACTTGATGGCATGACCTAAAAATAGATCCCTCTTTTCCTTCAAATCCTTGAGGGCAATTACAATCGTGCACTCCTCCACATGTTGACATGTTGACAACAATTTATTTGAAATGGTTGCCACAATGCAAGATTCACAGTTTCATAATTATGCAAAACATGTCAGGCCCCATATGGGCCCGGCAAAAAATAATAATAATTTTCAAACAAGTTTCATGCTCAAATTGTACTGACATTACTTTTGAATGCATCTTGAGGTGGAAAAATAAAATGGGTTTTTATCAAAACTTGTTTTCTGGCACATTTGAAAAATGAGCAAAACTAGCCAAGTTGGCTCTAGAATCACCCTGGGAAACTAGGAAAATGACCTTGTGGAGTCATGAAAAACTTGCAGGCATGCATAAATTTTTCCTAAGAATGGAGTGCAATAGATGGCTCGACAAAAGGGATCCCGTGGTGAAAGATATTCACTGCCAAAGTTGCTCAGTTAGATTTTCTACAACAGTAGTTGTTCAAAGTCAATTAAAACTCACCGAATCACCATTTTGGAAAAATACCAAATCAACTCCTGAGAGGCTTCCATTGGAGAAATTAGATCATTTAGGTACACTGAACATGTGTGCAAGAGGTATTTTCTTGAATCATCGTTCTGCACAAGATATTAAGGGTCAAACTTGACCACCTTGAAACACTGTCAGAAATGCAGATGCAAAACTGAACAAATTGCATTTGCTTTTGGCCTGGTAAAAATAGAAAATCAGGTCATGAGGCTCTGAAACCTGACATGGGAGCACATTTAGGTATGGAGAATGGAGAACAATAATTGTTTTGACATGACGATCATCCAATTGCAAAATATTCACTCAAACAAGAGGCCAACTTGCGAGGCAGAGAGTTTGCAAACAACAGAAAAGTGTCAAAACCCTCCAACTTCACTTTTCAAAACTCATCATGGGAAGCTAAAAATTTCATGCACGTTCACATATGTCACATGAGTGGGTCCACAAATGGGTTTGTCTTGAAAATCAGTTCGCCTCAAATTATGACCCTCCAAAGTGGGTCACTTAGGCAGATTCTTCAAGGGTGTTCCTGATTGTGCAGAGGCAAAATTTTCAATATGGGCAATTCAAATTTGCAAAATTTGAGAGTGCCATCACCGCCTCCAAAAAAAATTTAGGAATGGTTGGTGCAAGGTCAATTCCTCAATCTAATCAAGCTGATTCAAATGTGGGATGCAAAACCTCATAAATGAATCTGAGACCAAGGAGAGATGAAATATTTCCTTGAGCAAAATGAGGATCCTTTCGTGGAGTGTTAGGGGCTTAAATGCCCCTAACAAGCGATGCTTAATCAAGTGTCAAATTCTTGATCATTTTTCAAATATTTTGCTTCTCCAAGAGATTAAATTATCAATACAACTGGCTTCTGATATTTTTGATACATGGGCATGTGCAGGATCATGATGGGCCAAAAAGTGGCGATATGAAAAAAGAAGCGTTTTGCATCCACCCAAAAATGCGAAAATCCCGAGTTGACTTTTTTTGGGGTTGGGTGTTAGTACATTGCTCCAAAGCAATGCCCAAGCCAAAGTAGCACAAATCGGATATTTGATTTGGGTCGGGTATAAATACACAGCTACGGCCATTTAAAATAATTTTAACCATTTAAAACCATCTCAAAGCACAGTGAGAGCGACATGGGGCGTATCCGATATCAGATTTGAGCTGATATTCAATTTGCAAGGTATGTTTTTGGTTTTTTTTGTTTTAATTGATTTTTGTATTAGTTTTGTATAATTTTAACTAGCTTTTTATGGATTTTATTAAAAATTAGGGTTTTTAATGGATTTTTATTAGAAAGTAGTTTTTTTATGGATTTTTATTGATTTTTATTAAAAATTAGAGTTTTTTATGGATTTTTATTAAAAACTAGGGGTTTTATGGATTTTTATTAAAAACTAAGGTTTTATAAACAATAATTTCATTTATACTGTGTAATTTCAATTAGATTAATTAGTTTTGAACTTGAATTAGGTATTATAGCTGAGAATCAAAACCCACAAATGCCAAACTCTCCACCACCTCCGCACCCATCGATTGAAGAGTTAATTGGTGAAAAATTGGAGCAATTGAGGGGCATTTGTGATGTTTATAAGATAATCCCTTGATTATCCAAGATGACAAACATATTGAAAGAAATAATTAAAAATATGGAAACCCTCTCCACCCAACATAATTCCATTCTTTCGTGGCGAGAAACTATGACGGAATATTACTCTTGTGGATTGTCTTATGAAGAGGTGAAAGATCTTGAAATAACAAAAGCCCAAATAGACTATTTATTTGTTAACCCCCGAACCGATTTTCCAGTTAATGTTAATAAACAAAAAACTTTCTATAAAATGGTGCATGAATAAGGACATTGTAGATAACTTTTAGGATCATTGGTGGATGGTTTTTAATAAACCACCCAACAACAATATTTATGTACCATTTTACTTTATTAAAAAAATTATACACCGAGTTTGTGTTAGGGCATCATGTCAATTACTTTGACATTAAATCTTTCTAGGGCATTGGTGGAGGTATGCCCAAGGATAGACCAGGGGTAGTTAGAGTAGTCCAAGGCCCATATGTTCCCCCTCCTCCCCTTCCTCAGCCACCTCCAATACATCATCTAGATATTTTCAAGGATGCATCCACACAAACTATTCAAGTTATTCACTCTTTGAGTGATATTTTGGTTTCCCATATTGCTATAGTAGCTCAGCCACATGTTGGTGATGTTGGCGATGGATCAAGTGTTGTTGCATCATCCTCCTCAGGTCCACATATCTGTGTGCCACCAGATATGCTTGGGTCCTCTTATACAACCCGTTGAGCATCCCTTGGACACTTTTGATTATTACCTCCATGATGTGGATGTTATAGGAGATCAGACGCATGGGATTGGAGCACACCCTGTAGAGTCCTCTCCTGCTAGAGAGGGGGACGTTGGAAATGTTACACAGGTAAGATTTAAGTTGTAAATTCATAACTTACATTTGTTTTTAAATGAATATTAATAAGAGATAGTATCAAGTACTAATCTGTATTTATATGGTCTATTTAGTAGTTGATTTCTGAGGAGGAGCTTACACAGGTTACTGATAGAACCCTCAGGGCCATTTCATTTGGCCTCGACATCCATGTAGTATAAATTTTCACACTCACTCGTTTACATTTTTTTATTATATACTTCTTGTCATTTGAATTGTTATTAATGAAATTATATTTTAACTTATATGTTTATCTTATTTTCCTCTTGTAGGAAACACCTAGTGCGAGCAAGGTGCAACACTGTCCAGACTATGGAGGTGCAATGGTAGATAAGGAAAGGTAATTGAACTCAAATTTGATTGAATTAAGATTTTTAAGATCTTATAGTGATTATACATACATCAACATAGATTGGTAGTTTCATATACTTGTCATTTTTATGTACAAGCGGTTATGAGCTACACATCCTTGTTAACAAGTGTCACAACACCTGAAGGAGTAGGTCTTGGAACACCTCAAGGAGTAGGTGTTGAAACACCTTAAGGAGGAGGTGTCGAAACACCTGAAGGAGATAAAGAAAAAGAGATGCCTAAAGAGGTATGTGTTTATTTTATTTTTTGTTTGGTAAATATGTTCCTATTACTGACAATTGTATGCTAACTTCTATCAGTTTTATGTTTTTGTTCACATATATAGATTGACATTGTAAAAGTTGTTTTCATTGGTTCTTTGAGAAGGGCATATTCTAGGACTCCTGGCCCTTTGAAGAGACATATATATGAGGTAGATTTCAAGATTTCAATTTTAGAGTTCAATTATAATTCAATGTATATTCATTTTGATGTTAATTATTCGATTTTAAATTATATAATATAATTAATCTCAATTGTGGTTTGAATTTTTCTTGTGCAGATACCTTCAAATCCAAAGAGTGCTTCAAAGAGGCTCCATTTTGATGATCCACCAATAGTTTAGGATGAGATAAACATTTTGGCATGTACATATTTTGAATAGATATTGAGATGGCATATGCCACATTTTGTAAAAATTTGTTTGAGTTGGAGTTGACGCCATTTTTGTATATGGACATACAATTGATTATTGGATAATTTGATATATGGAAGTTGACAATCAAATAATTTGTTCCTCATGTGCATGTTTAAACTCTTCAAAAATTTAATCTTGAGCAATGGTTAAATATCAATGTACAATAGCATAAAAAATAATGGTTATATTATATAGTTCACAATCAAAAATAATGAATAATCCAGTTAAATTATATCATATATTGCTTAGTTATATTATGGTTATATTATATAGTTTAAACCATAGCAACAAAAATATTTTGGGGAAAAAATCGACAAACCAAAAGTATAAGATTTAAAAAAATTTGTAAAAATTTATAAAACAAGAGATAAAAACTTTTTATTTTGAAATTGAAAGGAATTTCCATAGCATAGAGATATAGAGAGCAAATAAAATAAAGAGTTTAACTAATGAATTGTAAAAAATGGATTTTTGTAGTTTATATTCATATCGTTGATTACAAATTGCATTGCACATCTTTCAAACTCAAAGAATTACTTCACATTGCATAACTGATAGCAACCTAGGTTACCTCCAACACAATCAACACCAAATCAATTGAATTCAACAGGGTTTTGAACCCCAAACCCTCTCAAAGGTTATTCTCCTCACAAGCACTCTTCCTTGCTAGTAGGTCTTTAGACCTTGGAACTTGAACCCAACTCACTCTAAACTTGCTCAACCAGCCAACACCTCATAGTTTCAAAGACCCATTAGGGGAAACTATAACATATCTCAACATCCCTATCAAGTCCTTTGGAACAACACCTTGAAACCACACCTTCACTGACCTAGGCCATGAATTAGGCCATTTTTACAAAGAGACGCCTCTCTAATCTTACAACCAACCTAAGAAACCTATGGGGAAGCACTTACCATGTATCAAAACACCCTATTTCACAATTTATTTTCTCATACAAGTTCTCCAAGGTGCTCTACCAAGAAACCCTTATTTCTAGCCAATTCAATGGGGGTTTATTGAAAAACCATTTTCTAGGCCCTTTCCAACTCTATCACTACTTCAATCACCCTTGAATGGGTCTGCACAAGCTTAAAAATCATTCACCAATCCTCCCTTAGTCATATTTTATCAAACCCTAGTGTAAAACCTCATTTTTCACTCAAAATTGATACAAAATCACATAGGGTAGTAATACAAAAGACCTCTAAACTCTTTCCCAACACCATAATACCCTACAAACATCTACACCAAACTCAAATGAGCCATTCCACCAGATAGAAAAGGTGACAGTGGGTGGAATGGCTTAAAAATTCATTTCTTCACTCAAAACCCTTGTAACAAGGTATTCAGACTCGTTTACAGAGATTTGCTTCAAGAAGACTTTAAATTCAATAAAACTTCTTCAAAATCTAAGAAAATTGTTTTGATTCTCCTTTCAAAATCTTCAAGAGAGATTTTACATCAAGTTTCCTCCACTTTTAAACTTGTTTCCCTCCAAATGCAACTTTCACAACCATACAAAACTGATTTTCAAAACTTGTGACCATTAGGCTTCTAAGCCTTTACAAATTTTGCACTTTTTGCAAGTTTATGTTGATAACTTTTTACATATTATTGCAATATTTGCAATTTTACTCTCCTAGACACCTAAAACATTTGAGATGGTCTATTTAGACCTTATTCAACCCAAAAACATGACCTCACACAAAAAAATGACTTTTCACCTGCCTTGACAACTTTTGTCAACATTGACAACTTCTTGACATGTTTTGCAACATTTACAATTCAGACCCAAAAGACACCAAAGTTGATCAATTACATCAAGAATGGTATCATTAGACCTTATTAAGACTCAAAACACCCAAACAAACTAGACTTAACTTTTCATAAGACAACTAGAGAAAAACCATTAAAATGGATTGGTGCTCCTACACCAATAACTAACAACTAGATGTTGATAGATGAAAAATTTCCAATTACAATATAGTTTTTACAAACTCAACCTAAGTAGTTATACAATTACTTCACATTGCATAACTAATAACTAGGAGTAGTTTTCAATTTCATTTTCTTGTCATCGCATTCTATGAGACCGCATTTCTTTGAGGCATTTTTTCAAATAGTTCACTGCCTTGTCTATGCTACCACATTTTTCATACATGTCTACCAAAGCTTTTTATCAAACAATTCACTGGCTTATTTCTATGGCTAAAATCCTAAAACAAGTGCTTTCAAAAAAGCTATGGATGTTTGGAAAAATTATATCAAAGCATAATAGTAAGCAATAGCATAGACAAGGCAATGAACTATTTGAAAAAATGCCTCAAAGAAATGAGGTCTCATGGTGATGGAATGCCATGAAAATCAAAAGCAATTTTGATTCTCATGGCATTCCATCACCATGAGACCTCATTTCTTTGAGGTATTTTTTCAAACAGTTGACTACCATGTTGATTGTCATGGCATTCTATCACCATGAGACCTCATTTCTTTGAGGCATTTTTTCAAACAATTCATTGCCTTGTCTATGCTACCACATTTTTCATACATGTCTATCAAATCATTCTATCAAACATTTCATTTCCTTACTACTATGGCTAAAAGCCTAAAACAGGTGCTTTCGAACAAGCTATGGATGCTTGGATAAAATCTATCAAAGCATAATAGTAAGCAATAGCATAGACAAGGCAATGAACTATTTTAAAAAAATGCCTCAAAGAAATGTGGTCTCATGGTGATGGAATGCCATGACAAGAAAATTGCTATAGATTGTCATGGCATTCCATCACCATGAGACCACATTTTTTTGAGGCATTTTTTCAAACAGTTCACTACCTTGTATATGCTACCACATTTTTCATACGTCTACCAAAGCATTTTATCAAATAGTTCACTTCCTTGCTGTTATGGCTAAAAGCCTAAAACAGGTGCTTTCAAACAAGCTATGGATGCTTGGAAAATGGTGCAAGAGCACCTTGGAAACAGAGGACTAGGTGATGGTTAGTGATTCAAGTTTTGAGTTTTAGTTTTATTGTGTGTTGTTAATAAGGTCTATTGGACCAAAAATATTGTAATAAAGGCCTTATGGGGTCAATTAGTCATTTAGGAGTGAAAGTTGGCAGTTTTTTGAAAAGATGCTAAAAATAGTATTGAAGTTGCTTTGTACAACTTGTCAAATTTGCATCTTAGAGGAGGATTAATGCTCTCCCACTCAAATTCTTGCTTGTAACTGATGTAATATGGTGGGAAATGTGTTGAAAAGCCTCTAACTGATTCGAGCCATGAAGATTGAATGATTTTGAAGTGAATAATAGAAGTTTGCTTTGATTTTCTACAAAATTTGTGTGTTTTCAGAACTTGTCAAGCTTAGTACGGTTTTGTACGGAAGCTTTACTCCAGAAACTCATTGGGATTAGTTATATCTATGTCTTAGCTTTCATTTGAGTCTTATTTGGCTTGATTTCATCAAAAATTGAATTATAAGTTCTAAGTATTTTTCTATCAAGTGGTCTAAAACCCTCATTTTCAAGGGTTGAGATTAGTAAAAATGTAAAATCTCATCATTCCACCATTGGAATGATGCTTTTTTGGGTTCTTTATCATATTTTTTTGATTGTAGGGCTGAGCAAGTATGTTTCATGGATTTTTGATCAAGTCCTAGCTTGATTTTCTCATGTGTTAAGCTAGGAAATCAAGAGAATAGCATGGATCAATAGCTTTTTAGAAGATTTTGTCAAATAAACAGAAAATTCCTATGTTTTTCCACCAAAGGAGTTTGTTGGTGAAGTTATTTGGAGTCTATGAGTTAATTTGAGCACACCTCCTTTGTAAAAGTGGCCTATTTAGGCCTAATTACATCATTGTAGATCAGATTAGACCAATTTGTTCCAAAGTAACATCATGAAATTTTTTGATATGTTGAAATATGTGTTAAAGAGTGCTCAAAAAGTTGATATTATTGTCTTTAGTCCATCATATCAATGGAATTGAATGAAAACTAGGTATAGGTGCCCTAGTTGGTGAATAGTTGAAATGGTGCAAAACCCCATTGTTGGGTTTGGAGCCTTCATCAAAGTTTGAAATTGTGTTAGTTTGAGTTGTGATTTTTTCCACCTATGTCCTTTCATTAGAAAATATCTATCAAATCATAATAATAAGTAATAGCATAGACAAGGCAGTGAACTACTCAAAAAAATGCCTCAAAGAAATGTGGTCTCAATGTGCTTGTCATGGCATTCCATCACTATGAGACCACATTTCTTTGAGGCATTTTTTCAAATAGTTCACTGCCTTGTCTATGCTACCACATTTTTCATACATGTCTACCAAATAATTTTATCAAACAATTCACTGCCTTGCTCCTATGGCTAAAAGTCTAAAATAGGTGCTTTCAAACAAGCTATAGATGCTTGGAAAAATTCTATCAAAGCATAATAGTAAGCAATAGCATAAACAACGAAATGAATTGTTTGAAAAAATTCCACAAAGAAATGAGGTCTCATGGTGATGGAATTCCATGAAAATCCATAGAAATTCACTTGTCATGGAATTCGTCATGGAATTCCATCACCATGAGACCACATTTCTTTGAAGCATTTTTTCAAAAGTTTGTCTATGCTACCACATTTTTCATAAATGTCTACCAAAGTGTTTTATCAAATAGTTCACTACCTTGCTGCTATGGGTAAAAGCCTAAAACAAGTTATTTTCACATGTGTGGTATGGTTAGATAATTGAGTTAACTTTCAAATGCCTTTGGTTTGGTCAAATTTTATGGAGATTTGAATAAGTTATAGTAATTATACCACTAGCAGCCTCAAAGTTGTTTTTTCTGCAATTTTTGTTCTGCAACTTGTACTTCCAAACCGACTATTTCAACACGTCTGGATGGGTACATTTAGGTTAGGTGTGGTCCCCTTTTGCACCCAAATAGGCCGAAGCAGTCCGAGCTACATTCAACCGGCGAAATCTCTTAAGAGTCCAAAGTGCAAAAGGGCAACAATCTTTGACAAATTGTTACTCGAAAACCATAATGCCTACAAACTTTTTTTCTAGGGCTACCAGATCATGTTGGTCCCCTCTACAATAACCTCTCTTGGTTTTTTCTATCTCGGAGGAATTTTTCCATGGTGACAAGTTTTCAGTTGAGGGAAAAGTTGTCAAATGAAAGCAGTGTAAAGTTGCAAAGTGGTGCAAATTTCATTCTACAACTTGTACGACCAAAAAAATTGTTCCAACACATCTAGATGGGTAAATTTACACTAGTTATGGTCCTCCTTTGCACCCAAATACACCGAATCACTCTGAACTACATTGGACCGGTGATTTCCCTTAAGAGTCCAAAGTGCTAAAAGACAACAATCTTTGAAGGGCTTTTTCTCAGAAACTGTGATGCTTATAGACTCTCCATCTAAGGCTATGGGATCATGTCAGGACCCTCCACAATAAACTCTCTCTATTTTTTCTATCTCAGAGGTTTTTTCTCGTGGTGACGAGTTTTCAGTTGAGGAAAAAGTTGTCAAATGCAAGCAGTGTAAAGTTGCAAAGTGGTGCAACTTTCATTCTGCAACTCGTACAACCAAACGGACTGTTCTAACACGTCCGTATGGGTACGCTTATGCTAGGGATGGTCCTCTTTTGCACCTAAATACGCTGAATCACTCCAAGCTACATTGGACCGGTGATTTCCCTTAAGAGTCCAAAGTGCTAAAAGACTGCAATCTTTGAAGGGCTATTTCTCAGAAATCGTGACACTTACAAACTCTCCATCTGAGGCTATGGGATTTTTTGGGACCCTCTACAATAACCTCTCTCAGTCTTTTCTATCTCTAAAGTGTTTTCCCATGGTGACAAGTTTTCAGTTGATGAAAAAGTTGTCAAATGCAAGCAATGTAAAGTTGCAAACTGGTGCAACTTTCATTCTGCAACTCATACAACCAAAAGAACTATTCCAACATTTTTGAATAGGTACGTTTACACTTTAGATGGTCCTCTTTTGCACCCAAATACGCTGAATCACTCTAAACTACATTGGACCGATGATTTCTCTTAAGAGTCCAAAGTGCTAAAAGGTAACAATCTTTGAAAGGCTATTTCTCAGAAATCGTGATGCTTATAGACTCTTTTTCTAAGGCTATGGGGTCATGTTCAGACCCTCTACAATAACCTCTCTCAGTTTTTTCTATCTCAGAGGCATTTTCCCGTGGTGACGAGTTTTCAGTTGAGGAAAAAGTTGTTAAATGTAAGCAGTGTAAAGTTGCAAAGTGGTGCAACTTTCATTCTGCAACTCGTATGACCAAATGAACTATTCCAACACATCCAGATGGGTACGTTTACACTAGGTATGGGCCTCTTTGCACCCAAATATGTCGAATCACTCTGAGCTACACTGGACCGACAATTTCCCTTAAGAGTCCAAAGTGCTAAAAGGCCATACCATCTATTGTACGGTCTGTATCTCAGTGGTATGGGCATGGTAGATGTTATTAGGACTGTATAAGGTGACTATGTGGGTTTAAAGAGCTAGAAAGGTCTATAGTTGAGTTGGTGAGTTGCCATGCATGGCAAAAATGAGTGAAATTAGGTGAAAAATGGTGGTTACAACATGCCAATGTCAATGAAACATGGGGGCAGCAAGATTTAAGGTTGGATCAAGCTTTTATAGGTCCTAATAGACGTGTTTGATGAGTTTATAGGGTGTGGCAAGGTTGGAAACATTGATTTCCTTAAAAACCTCATGAAAGTTGCTAAAAATAGGGTTTGTTGAAATAGAGCTTTAGAAAGTGTATCTCACCAAAAAAAATTGTGGTTTTGGTAGTTTTGTAGGCTATTTAATGCTTCCCCATCAAAATTTTAGGTTTGGGAAGTGTTTAAATATGAGTCTCTTTGTAAAATGGGCCTATTTTGGGGTCTTGGACAGCAAAAGAGTGCTAGTTTCAAGCCTTTGTTTCAAAGGAACCTACTAAATTTTTGAAAGTATCAAGGGTTGTTTGGTTGAGCTAGTCCTTGGTGTGAAAAGTGAGCAAAAGAGGTCTGCAGACCTACTAGGAAGAGTAACCGTTTTAGTGAAGTTGCACCCAAGTTTGGGTTTGAGGATCAAATTGGAGTCTGAATCATCTTGAATTGTAATTGTGTTGTTTAAATCCACCTAGCTCTTGCATCAGAAAACTTTTACCCAATCAACTTGAACATCATGCACACCCAAATACCTTGTTTCCACTTTGCTAGAAAGCATCCAAGCATCCAATCGGTGGAGTAGTGTTGAATTGCTAATTAGACTCTCAAACCCCTAAATGGAAGTTTTCAGACCGAGTCATTGTAAATATGCTCCCAAAACTTTTATTCTTGATGAAATGACCTCAAATCTCTTTCAAAAGAGAGTTAACTCCTTACTCTATAAGATAAAAGACTCAATTACATTGGAAATGACCTTCACATGACCTTTTTTTTTTTGGAAAATGTGGCAAGCCACTATAATCTATTATATATAAATAGGAGATATTACAAAACCTGGTTCAAACGAGCATACCGACAAGAAAGAACAGGAAAAAAACCTCCTTGTTGTAGCTTGATTAAGTACAAAAAGCTCTTACAGAATTGCCCCAATAATAGTAACAAAGCATACACCTGTATGACTATTTCAACCTATGAGTTTCCAAAATACAGACCCCTTTACATTTTAAACATACCTTTTATACAATGCCAGACATTTGACCCATTTTTCAAAAAACATCACTGGATATAGATTATGCCCAGACACAGTTATGACCTTTTTACATTGTTTCACATTTGAAAATTCAAATTTTACAAATTTTACCTATTGGAGGCATTCAGGGCATAGTCTTCCACAAGAGTAGCATGTTGACATTATGGAGTGACAAGCACATGTACAAACCATCAAGGTAGCAGTTAAACTACATACAATAGAAAAGATGCTTAGAATAACCAATCTATATTATTCTAAATGACCTAATTGATGATGAGATGGTAATGAAAACTATAAAAGACACTTACAATAACAAATCTATATTATAATATGTCGCATACCTCTTTGAAAGGATCAGAGTTGGCTATTGTTGCAGTAGGTCCATGAACAATTGTGCCAAGAATATCACAAAAAAATTCAAATGAGAAATCTATATTGTCACAATAGAAAAAATGCTTAGACTGACAAATCTATATTATTCTAAAAAACCTGAATGATGATGAATTGGTAATACAAACTATAAAAGATGCTTAGAATAACCAATCTATATTATTCTAAATGATGTAATTGATGATGATATGGTAATGCAAACTATAAAAGATGCTTACAATATCAAATCTATATTATTGTAATATGTCGCATACCTCTCCCAAAGGATCAGAGTTGGCTATTGTTGCAGCAGGTCCATGATCAATTGTGCCAAAACTATCACAAAAGTTGTCAAATGAGAAATCTATATTGTCACAATAGAAAAGATACTTAGACTAACAAATCTATATTATTCTAAACAACCTAAATGATGATGAATTGGTAATGAAAATTATAAAAGATTCTTAGAATAACCAATCTATATTATTCTAAATGACCTAATTGATGATGAAATGGTAATGCAAACTATAAAAGATGCTTACAATAACCGATCTATATTATTGTAATCTATTACATACCTCTCCCAAAGGATCAGAGTTGGCTATTGTTGCAGAAGGTTCATGATCAATTGTTCCAAAAATATTGCAAAAGTTGTCAAATGAGAAATCTATATTGTCACAATAGAAAATATGTTTAGACTAACAAATCTATATTATTCTAAACAACCTAAATGATGATGAATTGGTAATTAAAATATTGGCAATGAAGTGAATCACATTGAAAGAGTGCATATTACCTTCTTAGGTAAGACAAGTTGCAATCATTAAATGAGAAGAATTCTCATGAAAAAGCATTGCAAGAGTATGTACAAAATATCAATATTAAAGACACCTACATTGCAAGAGTATACAAAATATCAGTATTAAATAAAGAACACTAATGAACTTAAGCATAATGAACCTAAGAATTAGACCTTCCATTCTTGAATTTGCTATTCAAGTGTGTCTGAAGGGTAATCTATTTGCTTAAGAGTATCCAATATTGCTTCATGGTCAACATTATTAAGTGTCCATAGTTGTTTTTTCTTTGGTTTGGCATGATGTTTCTATTACCAAATTTTCGCTACAGCTCAATTGGTGGAGCTGATTAAATATTGTTATAGTTGAAAGTGAAAGATACAGTTATTTATGCATATGCTTGAGTGTTGTGTGCACTATATTTTCCATTTATTAAGTGACAGTTATGCATTGCAATGAGGAAACTGAGTTTCAAGAATTGCTCTTTAGTGTTTCACAATCAAATGGAGTACAGAATTGAGCATACAAATGGTAAAGTATGATTGAATGCTTTCATTTATTTCATAAAGTAATTCATATTTACAAGGTTTCATTTGATTACGAGAATTCAAATGATGATACAAATTGCATTGAGATGCATTTTTTCCTTTTAGAATGAAAAGTAGAAAGAGAAATTAAATATCCACACAAGCCGTGGATGTAATTGTTAGAATGCATCATAAGCAGAAAAATCACATAAGTATGGACATAATCATCATTGCCTGTTGTTGATGACCGATGCAGAAGTGGTCCACCATCTGCCTTCTTCGAGCTATGATTGACCTACATGGAGGAAAAGAGGAATGTTAGAGCTCCGACTATGAACATACCTACATGAACCATCAACGATAATGTAGTATGCTACTAATCATACACTGAAACAATCAAGGAAGAAATAGAAACATGAGCTGAAAACACCATCATCATACATTATTTTTTATACTAACATGGTTTGTTTCCTTGTACAGGTATAGGGAAAATCATGAAGCTGGTTATCATTTGAAGATCAAGCATGTGGGAAAAAATGGGCTCCCACAAGGGTAGAGCTTGGCATGCTACCCCTTATACATTACAAGTGGGCTAAGAAGGAGATTGTGATCATCATGTTCATCAAGAGAGGAAATATACAACTGAAAGAGTAAAATAGAGTTCATCCATCAAGTTATTAAGCGAATTTTTCACTCATAACAATCAAGTATGCTTCCTAAAAGCTATAGGTGAATAGCAGGTTTAAATGGGCTCAATCAATTCAACTAAGTACATAATTTTCATGATTTAAATCACAGGTATTGCTGAACAGATTGCATTTTTCTGCCATGGGTGTTATTATGCATCTTGTTTCATGTTACTACAACAATGTTCTATCTCATAATCAATGATAGTGAATAGGCATACATAATGCCTCAACGAAGAGAACTGTTATAGATTTTCATTTCATAAGAGAGCAAGGAATAAGACATTTTTCATAATGGAACATAAAAATGCATGAAGAGTGTCAGGTAGAAGAGCATACATGTAAAGGACAATCAAGCATGGAGACATGTGAAGAGTCTTAGTTTCCCATTAGGATGAAGGATTACAAGAATAAATACAGTATACAATAGCCAGTTGTTTAATAAAGTAAAGAGGATGAAACAGCAAGGACATCCAGTTTCATTCTTGGTTGAGGGTGCAAATGTTCTTTAAGTAAAGTTTATGCATCACTGTTTTAAGAAAAACAATCAAGGTACATTGTTTTGGAGTTTTGTTGTGTCATTCAATTGTTCTGTCAATCAATTATATTTTCAAAGAATAATTGACCAGTGTCAGGTAGACAAATATAGATGGATTGCACAAGAGTTACAATGTGGAGTGGTTGTTTCCAAAATGAGCTGAGAATGACAAAACATGAAGGAGCTTTACAAATGCAAGCTGGAACAATATAAAATAACATAAAGATCACATTAAATGTATAAATGGCTAAAGCAGGTGAGCAATCTATAGGTGAGAATTAAGAAATTCATGTGTGAAAGATGGTAACTTTTGTAGAAAGGAATGTGCTCGATATGTTGTTTTGAGATGCAAAGTTTTGAAAAATATTGGATTTCTATTGTTCAGTTAGTTTTGATCCTATAAACAAAAAATGCCTTCATAAAATCCACTTGGGTTTTATTACTTCTTCTTGTATGAAGGTAGAAAACTAAAATCTACAAGGTCGAGCTACTATATAATCAAGGTGAAAGCAATAAAGAGAACGAAGCAAAATTATATATGCTAACTCTAAGGAAATGAAAGCAAATGAAAGTAAATAGCCAAAGCCAAAATAAAGTTTGTATAGGAATACCCATAGGTGTTTTATCCCAAAAAATGTTGCTACAGAATGCTATGGTGAATTGAGCCCATCTTTTAAATAAATAACAATACAAATTCTTGTTTATTCTTTCAGCATACCCACATTGGGGTTTCAAATCAAAGCATACAGATTTCTTTTTGCCATTTCCAGTTTACCCACATGGGTATTTTAACAAGGATAGCAGGATAAATGTTTTCATTACAATCAAAGATACCCGTGTGAGGGTTTTCAATAGCAATGCAAAAGAGGTGTTTTTTCTTTTAAATATCAGTTATCATGGTGGAGTTTTGTCAAAAAACAAGCTTTATGCAGTGCACATGGTCGAGCTGGAAGATAACAAGAAATGCTTCCAGATAAGCATGTTTTTCAAAATACAGCATACCCATGTAAAGGTTTAGGCATGAATACAAAAGGAAATAGAAAAACCACGATGGGTCGAGCCTAAGTTTTACATGAATATCAAAATATACAGATTCTTGTTTATTTTCATATACCCACATTGGGGTTTTGAATTTAAAGACAAATACTCCAATTTTCAGAATTACCCATGTGAGGGTTTTTATAAGAAACAACAGAAAATAGAGAGAAATCATCATGGGTCGAGCTCCATAAGAGAAAGTCACAAAATAAGGGTGATTTCTTCAAAATGACAAATACCCATATGAGGTTTTTTGTCTCTGAAGCATTAGATATACAAATGATCTCATGGGTCAAGCCCACAGAGTTTCCAAATGCCCAGTAAGAGCATGAGTGGCCGCGGCCTGTCATATTCTCAAACTTTTGCAAGATTTGAGAGGAGTGAAAATCATATAAAAAAACAAAAGCTTACCATTGTTGCTTGTTGAAGACTAGAGGCCACAACTAGAGCTCTATAGAGCTTTCAAAATCCAAACAAAGCACCCAGTTCGAGCTCATGTATGTCGGCCAGTGGGTTGAAGGAACATAGAGGTAACAAAAAAATCACAGAAAATCACCAAAATACATCAACAACTTGCTACAGCCGCACCAGTGAGGCCTTAATTCTTAGAAAAGTCTCGAAGAACAAAGCATGGATGGTCCATGAAACTTACCCATGGCATTGGAAAGGAACCCTCATTCAAGTTTTGTAGAATCTAGAGAATAACCCCAAGTTGAGCTTGTGTATGGTGGTTGAATGGTATGGCATTAGTAAATAGACACATAAATACAAAGAATTCATTAGATGGCCATCACATGCCGCAGCCTTAAGGCCAGAAAATGGCTCAGAAATGAAGCAAAAGAGCTCAGAAGAACTTCAAAATGAGTTACCCATTATTTGTAGAGAAATAATCAACCAATCTGAAGGAAAGAATCATGAGTTCCAAGCATCCTCAATAGAAACCCTAGCTCATACTTGGCAACAGCTCAGAGCCATTTTCTTCAAAGTCCTTTCTCTTGAAATGAAGCAAAATAAGTGGAATGTTTGGTTTTGTTCATTAGGGTTTTCCCAACCCTAATTCGATTTGGGGTATATATGTTAATGACCACAATTTAATGCATACCTTAGGTCAAACCATTATAGGATTTTTCCCTTCTTTTTTTTTTTACCTAAGTCCTTAAGCTTGTTCAATCAAATATTTTATGGCTATAGGGTTTTAGGATTGTGATCAATAATGCCTTAGGTAAGAAATGGATAGTGATGGAAATCTATGATTTTAATTGATTTTGTGACAAATCAATTAAATATTGTAAAATGATTTCACTTATGACTTAGGGCTTTTTTTTTCAAATTGGTTTTGAAGAAATCAATTATGGATAGTGATAAGAGATATGTTTTATGATTTTTGAGAAAATAAAGCATTGTAATTGGAGAGATAAGTGACTATTTTGCAAAATATTTTCAAAATATTTAAATGCAAAAAAATAAATCTAATTGTAAATCTGCAAGCCATGTAAAGCAAGATTAAAGCGATATCTTATAAATCACTTTATTCTTCGCTATTTTTAGCAAGTTTTTGAGAGATACTATCTTGGTCGGATTTGAGATTCTTGTTGGGTGGATAAGTTGTTTTATTTGCTTTAAAAGTAGATTTAGCCTATTTTTAGAGGTTGGACAGTATGTACATGCAAAAAGTGAGTTTTTTCCACTTTTATGCAAGCTTATTGGGCAGTTTTGATACCTTTTCTTGAGCTTTTCTTCTTGAGCTCGGATGAGGGTTTTGGAGAGATATATCTTGTGAAAAACTTAGTGTTTTTCTCAATTCAGATTCTAGTTTCTTGCTCTTACACATTTTTGATTTTGTAAACTTCCTTTGCACTCAGTTTCAGACTATGGCATACTCCTTCAGTTGAATAAAGCAACACTCCTATTCCTTAATTTTATGTCTTTTGTAGTTTTAGTTCGATGTTATATTATGATTTATGCTTGCAGAATCCTTATTATGTCCTAGAGCTGTAATCTTGGTGCAAAAATTCAAAGATACAGGTTGCATCTTGTGTTTAAACTTAAATCTTCATGCGAATTATTTATGTATTTAGTGTTCATAAGGAATTGTGAAATACTTTTATTTTCTGAAAGATGTTGGAAAAAACCAGAGTCATCATTAAATTATTATCAAGTCCTAAAAATCATTTTTGAGTCATAGTTTTTATTCCAGTCATCTTTCTCAATCCCTTTTCTCAGAAGAATCATTTAGAATAGGATTATCATTCAGAGAACCAGCTCACTCTGGAGATTCGTTCTTGCAGTGAGTTACCCACAACTTGAGAACATTTCCATGTGTCAATAGATTGTTGAACTTTTAGTTTCAGCTGGGTGCAAATTTAATTGATAGCAGTTTCAACAACTTAAAATTTGTTGCTATAACAAGGTGTGAATACATGAGAATGGTTTTGTTTTTCTCGTAGTCTTCAAATGCAGGTATGCCATTATTTCTAATCATGCATGTTTACAACCAAGTTCTTGCAACCACAACTGAAACTATAGGATACACGAACCCATCATCATCTTACATTGACTGTGTTAGCTTATGCTTTACCCACACACATCAAGCCAACCAATAGTCTGATCTCTCTTCATTCCCCTGTGGTGTAACAACCCCAAAAACATGTCCTGGTTGTAGTAGATCTAAAAGATGGTCGTAATCAACTGAACTTTCCATTGTGTCATTTGTAATGGATATTGTTTGAGATAGAGGAGTTAGATATTGTGGAACCCATGTATCCACCCACTCACTTGACTCACACTGATCCTACTCACACTAAATACAACTCTGACAAAAACAAGCCAACTCTCATGTCCAAATGGTCCATGTGCTTGCATCTGAGCTTCAAAATGAATTCATCTTTGAAGAATCTTTGATTGTATGACAATCCAATCTGTCTCCCATTGTACCTTCCTCAACCAACCAAAATAATCTATGCACTATTGAATCAAGTTTCCCTCCCTGTGACAATGTTGAACTACACCAATCATCAATAGAATGTGCATCACTAAATTTTTCTCTTGCAATCTTCAATTGCTCCTTAACTAGAGCTCTCTTTACACATGCACCTACTCCATCATGCTCCCCTTTCCCATGCCCAGCTTCAAAAAACCTCCAAATATGAGGTACACCCCTCTCTACATACATTCTACTCAACCAATAAAACATACGAGCATTCTTGAATTGACCTATGTAGTTATCTAACCAAATGAGATGTTGGCCTAGTGCTATATCATGCTCCTACAAGAACTCAAAAAAAATCTTGAAACAATGTTGGACATACTCAGACAAGTGAGATCTATCATCACTCATATAAAATAATACTCTCTGATTATCTTTTGATCCTCCTCTGTACTATCAGGTGCATGTCTAAATGTTATGTGGACAAAAATAGCAATCTGAATGGAATTGTAATACTAAGATTGTACCTCATTTTGTGGTTGCAATGTGTAGTTTAATACAAAATCAACCACTGATATAATAGTGCCAAAGAAAAAGAGTCCTTACACATCCTAAATTGTTGATCCAACCACTGAGACCTATGGCTATACCTTTCATACTTGTAGAAAATATTGTCCTTAAATCTAAAATAAAATCAACAATACTGCATTCTTTTGTAACTAACTCGCATCTAGAATCTTCACCTCCACTCTGCAAAGTATATTTGACTATCTCATATCTCTTTTTCTCAACAAGCTTCTTTCCAAATTCATAATTGGAACCCTCATGAAAACATTGAAAACACTTTGACAAGCCACCACATTGTGAGCACTTCACATTTAAACAATCATTTCTATAGAAAAGGAAACCATCATCTCTAGAACATAAAAATAGATCTAGCAAGTCCCTTGATGATTTCGGAAGATGCATTGCACCACACTCCTGCAACATTTCATTAGTATGCAAAGTAGAACAGATATAGCATAATAGATCATGGTACATTGAAAACTCCACATGGTATTTGCAAAAACAAGTATTATGAATTTTAAGAGGCACACAATAAAATGGCTTCAAACCTTCAAAATTCCTTTGTGTGATTTCCATAGTTGGATGCGTTTCAATAAATTTTTTGAACAAAATTGTTTGGCTTGATTCCAAGAAATGTTTAGGATGCGGTGTATGGTCTCGATTGCTAATTCTTAACTTTAAAACATCCTTTGCATTGGGTGATACTCTAGAGTTATCATGCCAAAATTTTGAATTACCTACTTTACATTATCGGTTAGCTTCTTATCAACATGTGGAAGCCTCCTAAAAAAGCCCATCTATCATTTTGAACAGGATCATCTATTTTTCTCTTCTTGCAAGTTCTCCATCCAAATTTTTACAATTTATGTCAAAATCAATTCAAGTTTGTCTCATAAAGTGAGCCTTTATCAATTGATAGCTTACTAGGACGGTTGTAATGACTCTCCGAGTAGCTCTCTTATCTTTTTCCTTGTTATTTTTTCCAATAGACTTGAGAGCATTAAAAATATTTTTGACAATAATAGAATTTTTTTTGGTCTTTTTGTTCACACAAATCTTCAATTTGGCTAGCAAAGGTCTCATCTTTTGCATCTTTAGCAATTGTACAAAAATTTGGCATTGCTCGGTCAATGTCTTGTAGCTCACAACTGAATGGTTTGTGTTGACCTCTTGCCTTCAAAATTATTTATAATGTTCTCATCAATTTCAAGTAACCATTTAGGGGTTCTTCAAGGTCTTGAATTCAGAATATGTCTTTCTTCCACAAAAGGTTCTTCATTTCTCATGTAATCTGGTGAAACATAATTTACACTTGGTTCAATATTGTGTTCAACATCTTCAATTCCAACATTTTCACCTTGAACATTTTCAATATCAATTTCAATAATTTCATTCCCAATTTCAATATCATGTTCAACATCTTCAATTCCAACATTTTCAATATCAATTTCAATAAAGTCATTCCCAATTTCAATATCATGTTCAACATCTTCAATTCCAACATTTTCACCTTGAACATTTTCAATATCAATTTAAATCTTTTCATTCCCAATTTCAATATCATGTTCAACATTTTCACCTTGAATGTTTTCACCTTGAACATAGTCAATTTCCTCTTCACTTGAAAGACCAAAGGGCTCAGGTTCACCAATATTTAACATACCTTGTCTTCTCTTCTTATGACCTTCTCTATCTCTTTGTCTATATGCTTCAATTTGTTCTTTTGTAAGCTTTCTCTTACATTTTTGCTTCCGACAACTATTGCTCCCCATTATACCTCATAAAAGATGCTAAAACAATGATTGGTTATGACAAATTTGAGTAGAAGATGCTCCAAAAAGTTGATATTTGTCTCTTCCTATTTGAAATCACACTTTTTTCACCTGCAAACAAAATGTAGGGTGCGTTGGGATGCCCAAAATGGCCCACATGGGGTTTTTCTATGGCCCACAAATCTGATATCAGATAAAATATGAT